>JBBPBX010026639.1:0-29141 GCA_038048925.1 Garcialebias charrua | reverse complement strand
TCATCTGAGATGGACTGATGCAAAGTGGAAAAGTGTTCTGTGGTCTGATGAGTCCACATTTCAAATTGTCTTTGGAAACTGTGGACGTCGTGTCTTACGGACCAAAGAGGAAAAGAACCATCAGGACTGTTATAGGCGCAAAGTTCAAAAGCCAGCATCTGTGATGGTATGGGGGTGCATTAGTGCCCAAGGCATGGGTAACTTACACATCTGTGAAGGCACCATTAATGCTGAAAGGTACATACAGGTTTTGGAGCAACATATGCTGCCATCCAAGCGACGTCTTTTTCATGGACGCCCCAGCTTATTTCAGCAAGACAATGCCAAGCCACATTCTGCACGTGTTACAACAGCGTGGCTTCGTAGCAAAAGAGTGCGGGTCCTCCCCTGGCCTGCCTGCAGTCCAGACCTGTCCCCCATTGAAAATGTGTGGCGCATTATGAAACGTAAAATACGACAACGGAGACCCCGGACTGTTGAACAACTTAAGCTGTACATCAAGCAAGAATGGGGAAGAATTCCACCTGAAAAGCTTCAAAAATTGGTCTCCTCAGTTCCCAAACGTTTACTGAGTGTTGTTAAAAGGAAAGGCGATGTAACACAGTGGTAAATATGTCCCTGTGCCAACTTTTTTGCAATGTGTTGCTGCCATTGAATTCTAAGTTAATGGTTATTTGCAAAACAAAATAAAGTTTCTCCGTTCGAACATTAAATATATTGTCTTTGCATTCTATTCAGTTGAATATGGGTTGAAAAAGATTTGCAAGTCATTGTATTCTGTTTTTATTTGCGATTTGCACAACGTGCCAACTTTTCTGGTTTTGGGCTTGTAGAAGAAAACACTAGTAAGAATAGTGTTGGGTTTACAAGAATATATATATTTTTAATTGTTTTGTGGGGGAAAAGAAAAACATTCCCGTGTGAACTAGGCCTTAAAATCCTTTGCTTTATTGGTTTTTACACTCATTCACCAGCATTATAAAAGAAGACTTTTTGGTTAGTGAGGCTCCCAGGGGGGGAAAAAAAATCAAGAGGTCTCTAAAAAAAGGCTCAGGTTCAATCGTCAGTGTTGTGACAATCAAAAAAAAAAAGAAAAACAGTTTCAGTCCAGTTTATGGACAGAAAATATTGTTTTCAAGGTACACATTTTGTAGCTGGTTCCAAGCACTTTTGGATTTAGTGATTGTGAGTCAAATGTTGCCTGGAAAAACATTTTATATCCTTTTGTATGTTATGCACATCAGGCTTTTTGGGAGAAACAGACTTGGACTATACACATGACCCAAATCTATTGCTGGGTTTGTTCAAGACAATACAGTTAGAAATCAGCTTGACTTAGATGCTTTATGCTTGGTTTCCAAAAAAAAGTTTTAATGCAGTGACTTAAATCCACTTGGTTGAAGGATAGTAAAGAGATGGCATACATCATTCCTTCAAGGAATGCATATCTCTGGCCATCTAAAAAAGTTACGGACCAGACGTAACTTTTTTAGATTTTTCTACCTGAATTATTGAGCATGCATCTCTGGCCAATGTGCATGCCCAAGTTTAAAAAACAATCTAACAATCTGCCTCCTTTCTGTCCTACTAACATACCAATTTTTAGCTCAGTATCAGTTAAACTGATTGAGCTAATTAGTGTGGCAGCCATTTTGAATGGGGTTGACTCAGCTGATTGGGCTTTGAAGCCAAGTACTGTAGTCCACTTTACAGATATTGTGCTTGTGGTTGTGTGACAATCTCGTTGAAAACTTTTGCACAAAAGGCAACGGGCGACATATATTCCTTCAAGTAATGTCATTTTCTCTTTCAACCAATCAACACCCTTTTACGTTATAAACCTTGGATTAGTGCTAATGACAGGGTAACCATTTCAGTCTCACATTTCTTTTTTTTGTAACTCTTTTAAACCTAAAAACTTTTTTTTGTTGTTGCACAAATCGATTAAACGCACCAAACTTATTCGATGCAAGTCTCAGTTTTGTGAAGCTGCAATAGTGGTTTCTTAATTGCACTACTGGGAACAGTTTTCTTTTGAAGTTTTGAAGTCCAGCCTACCCGAACAGACTTTTCGACACGCACAAAAGTACACAGATCACTGATGTGGGTTTTTACTTTTTTCTTTAAAGTGTGCTAATGTCAATACATGTTTGATGTTTTGTATTTATTGTAAAAGACAAAAGTCTATAATTTAACGACTATAATTTTAAAGGCTTCCCTGTTTTCCTAACATTTAAAAAAATGGCTTTCTATTCTTGGCATCTTTAAAAAAAAGTGTAAATAAGACAAACTTGCTTATCTCATGGAGGAGGTAGCTGCAAAGCAAACAGTCTATATATGCAGTGTCTTCCAACGTTTCTACTTGTTTTTGCAAATGGGAGTTATTAAAGATCTTTTATTATATGAAAAATTCTGAGGGATCTTTTTTGTCATATAATAGTTGTTACTTTGGTGGGTTATGGACAGGTATGAATTGCGCCGCTCAAGGTGGCTGCATGATGAAGTACATTCATTCTGAGATTTTCCTTTTGAAAACTTTAATTACTCTTTTTTTCTGGATGTAATGGCTTTTTTTTTTCTGGATGATTACTTCCTCTGGTATCAGATGCTGTACCGCTAGAAGGATTTTTACTGAAACCTTTTTTACTTTTGGACATTTGTTATGATAACCATGACAACAAGGTGGTTTTCTACAACAGGCGCAGCTTATTAACGTCTCAAAAGCTCATATAATATCTCAACTACAGCCCCAAATCCCAAATGAGTTGAAAAGGAGGTGCCGTGGATGCATTCCCGTCTGCCTAGAGGCGGTGCTCGTGTGCCTGACTGCTGTGATCTTTGAGGTAGCGGGAAACGCGGCTCGTGACAGTGGGAGGGCCGAGATCGTCCCCCGGCACCTGCAGTTAAGTCTGTGGCGACAAGGGTCTCAGCAGGCTACTGGGAGAAATGGACATCGCTCGGGGAAGAGTTCTGCTCGGCATTCAGGCAGTCCTGCTGCCCAAGAGGACCGAGAGGTCTGCTGGGTCTGGGTGGACAGGTCAGCATCTGCAGCCAGTTTCTTCTGATCTGCTGTGGGACGGACTGCTACAAGAAATCCTTCTTGCCCAAAACCATCAGCATCTCTAACAACTCAGTGAAACCAGGATGATAAGCTACAACAACAATTAATTTCCCTTTGGGATTAATGAAGTATTTTTTAATTTAATTGAATCAAATTATGACTGACATTAAAACCACTGTGTCATCTGCAAACGCTTAAACACACCAGCTGCAAAAAGCATTTCCCCTTTTTGGCTTTTTAGGTATTTTGTTGCTTCAGTGCTTTAAATCAGGGTTTAATCATTTAAACACAACACATCACTGCATTCAAAGACAAAAGTAAATAAATCTGAAACAGATAACCGGAAACATCAGTGAAACATCAATGTGAATGCTGAATACCTCACTGAAATTTGTTGAAGAAGCTGAAATATATATATATATATATATATATATATATATACAAGCCCAAAACCAGAAAAGTTGGCACGTTGTGGAAATCGCAAATAAAAACAGAATACAATGACTTGCAAATCTTTTTCAACCTATATTCAATTGAACACACTGCAAAGACCACATACTTAACGTTCGAACTGGTAAACTTTGTTATTTTTTGCAATTATTAGCTCATTTGGAATTTGATGCCTGCAACATGTTTCAAAAAAGCTGGCACAAGTGACAAAGAAGACAGAGAAATTTGAGGAATGCTCATCAAACACTTATTTGGAATATCCCACAGGTGAACATGCAAATTGGGAACAGGTGGGTGCCATGATTGGGTATAAAAGCAGCTTCCTTGACATGCTCAGTCATCCACATAGAAGGATGGGGCGAGGGTCACCACTCTGTGAACAAATGCGTGGGCAAATTGTCGAACAGTTCAAGAACAACTTTTCTCAACGAGCTATTGCAAGGAATTTAGGAATTTCACCATCTACGGTCCGTAATATCATCAAAAGGTTCAGAGAATCTGGAGAAATCACTACACGTAAGGGGCAAGGCCGAAAACCAACATTGAATGCCCGTGACCTTCGATCCCTCAGGCGGTACTGCATCAAAAACCGACATCAGTGTGTAAAAGATATCACCACATGGGCTCAGGAATACTTCAGAAAACCACTGTCAGTAACTACAGTTCGTCGCTACATCTGTAAGTGCAAGTTAAAGCTCTACTATGCAAAGCAAAAGCCATTCATCAACAAGATCCAGAAACGCCGCCGGCTTTGCTGGGCCCGAGCTCATCTGAGATGGACTGATGCAAAGTGGAAAAGTGTTCTGTGGTCTGATGAGTCCACATTTCAAATTGTCTTTGGAAACTGTGGACGTCGTGTCTTACGGACCAAAGAGGAAAAGAACCATCAGGACTGTTATAGGCGCAAAGTTCAAAAGCCAGCATCTGTGATGGTATGGGGGTGCATTAGTGCCCAAGGCATGGGTAACTTACACATCTGTGAAGGCACCATTAATGCTGAAAGGTACATACAGGTTTTGGAGCAACATATGCTGCCATCCAAGCGACGTCTTTTTCATGGACGCCCCAGCTTATTTCAGCAAGACAATGCCAAGCCACATTCTGCACGTGTTACAACAGCGTGGCTTCGTAGCAAAAGAGTGCGGGTCCTCCCCTGGCCTGCCTGCAGTCCAGACCTGTCCCCCATTGAAAATGTGTGGCGCATTATGAAACGTAAAATACGACAACGGAGACCCCGGACTGTTGAACAACTTAAGCTGTACATCAAGCAAGAATGGGGAAGAATTCCACCTGAAAAGCTTCAAAAATTGGTCTCCTCAGTTCCCAAACGTTTACTGAGTGTTGTTAAAAGGAAAGGCGATGTAACACAGTGGTAAATATGTCCCTGTGCCAACTTTTTTGCAATGTGTTGCTGCCATTGAATTCTAAGTTAATGGTTATTTGCAAAACAAAATAAAGTTTCTCCGTTCGAACATTAAATATATTGTCTTTGCATTCTATTCAGTTGAATATGGGTTGAAAAAGATTTGCAAGTCATTGTATTCTGTTTTTATTTGCGATTTGCACAACGTGCCAACTTTTCTGGTTTTGGGCTTGTATATATATATATATATATATATATATATATATATATATATATATATATATATATATATATATATATATATATATATATATATATATATATATACATATATATATCAATTAGTAAAGCTAAAACTATGCACATGCATCTCCAACTTCTCTCCATCTTGTTTTGAAATTGTTGGGCTGTGGAGGGGCAACAAGTCCAGGAAAGAAACCCAGACTTCCCTCTCCCCATAAACGCTTTCCAGCGCCTCCTAGTCGATTCCAATATATTCCCAGGCCAGAAAGGATATATGATCCCCTCCCGAGAGTTCACCGAGTCACTTCCCAGTTGGACGTGCCGGGAAAACCTCCAAAGTGAGGCATCCTAATCAATGTCTAAACCACCTCAGCTGACTCATTTTGATGCAGAGGAGCAACAGCTCTACTCTGAGCTCCACCTGGTTGATGTAACTCTTCACCCCATCTCTAAGCCTGAACCACCCCACCCTATGAAGGAACCTAATTTCAGCTGCTTGGATCTGGGGCTCATAATTCAAACCTCAAGACCACAAGTGAGTGTTGGAACATAGATGGGCCAGTATATCCAAAGCTTGGCCTTTCAACTCAACGCTTTCTTTACTACGAACAACCGAAGTAACACCCTCATTTCTGAAGACGAGGTCCTGATCCTTCAATCCATCTCCCGTTCCATCCTACCACCACTTGTAAACAAGACACCTAGATACCGTTACTTGAACTACTCTTCCCTGGCTATACCAATTCCTGGCAGCCTAAACTAGTTACGGTCTTACAGTTTTACCCAAAGCGAGAATGAATGAAGTTTTAAATGGGTTGAGTTTGTTCGGTAAGAATGATGGACATGTGACACGCACAAAACTCTTTCAGTCCTGTCTATGACCTTTAATGGAGACAGTTGGCCTGGTTCAGGGGACCTTTGACTTACAGGGTAACTTTTCTTACGTTATTACATTCAAAGTGCTATAGACTTTTAAAGCAATCCTCCGTTAAGGCTTTGTAAAATTATTGATACAACTATCAACTCTGCCTTTAGCCAATAAGTCTTGCCAGTGGCACTCTTATTTGGCCTTTCTTTAACTCTGCTGTTGACCTTGGGTCAAAGTGGCCCACAAGCCCGTAGTGTTCAAACTAAGACCTTATGGGTGATTTTGACCCAAGGCAAGGCACCAGTAGGTTTAATCTGCCTCAAAACTCTGTGTTTGTTTCCCTCACTTAGTGTATAGCTTACAGGGATTTATAGGCTGAGCAAGGATCAGTCAGAGCAGGCTTTTACCGATTAGGGTGATTGAGAATGTTTATGTACATTTGAGCACGTGTAAACGAATGTTGGAAATACTTTTATAGCAAATACACAAAATAAACAAGTTTGTTTGTGCAGACAGCAAAAGAAAAGCCAGTAAATCTTGTTACCATTAGTAAGACTAGAGAAAAAAAAAACTAATAAATGAAATGTAAGAAGTTTAAATTACTGTACTCTAAAAGAGCAGTTTCAGTAAAATACATTTAAAGTCCAAGTTTTTAAGAACAAAAACCTAGTGAGAGGAAAAGGTTTGAGTTCTGTAATTTAATGTCTGGATATACTGTACTATCTGTTATGGCAATAGATATTTTAAATCCAAAATAATAAGATTTGATGCACATTTTAACAATTTATTTGCAATTACAAGTTCTGATGCTCACTACAGAACGAGGGGATGAATTACAGTATACCTTTTTATTGATATCCCTGCCCATTTTAGTGAAAGGGACAGTGCAGAACATTGTGGTTTGGCTTTCTGTGGTGTCAGTACTGCCAAATAAATGTTTCACACTAATATATGTCCTAGGGGCGGCCGTGGTGTAGTGGTAATGGCAGTCGACCCCTGATCAGAAGGTTGGAGGTTCGAATCCCGCATCCGCCCACGTGTCGTTGTGTCCCTGGGCAAGACACTTAACCCCGAGTTGCTCCCAGTAGGTCTGGATGGCGCCTTGCAAGGCAGGCTACCCCTACTGGTGTCTGAATGAATGGGTGGATGGCTGGTATTGTAAAGCGCTTTGGGGCTCCTCACTGGGGGCTGGAAAGCGCTATATAAATACAGTAAGCTCCATTTACCATTTACCATTTAAACAGCATTAATGTTTTAAGAAAAGAGCACTTTTATGTTTGATTTAGATAAATATGGGCATTTTTACTACTTAAAGAATGCATAATACTCATATGAGCTAACTGCAGCAGCTGTGAGAGATGCTGCTTGGTTGGCAGCACAGTTTGAGGCGCACATCTCCGTTTGAAATGTTTTTTGTGGATTAGATAAAAGTGCAATATCCTACGTTGAGGTTTTTAAAGTTGTGCAGTTGAGGCCTGGACCTTTAATTAAAATAAACTGCAGTGAGGGCAGAATATTTTGAGGATTGTTGTGCCTTTCCCATCTAATGATGTAAGGGCTGCCAGTACAAATTAGTTTTAAATTGACAGGAAATTGAGTTTTTAATGCTTCAGCTGGCGTACAGGTCACTCAAAACCTCATATAACAGCAGGGACATCTTATTGTGAGAATGCAGTCAGCATTAAAACCATTATCTACTGGATTTTAATTTTTCATACACTTTTCCCCAATGTAACTACCTCTTCATACCTTAAGCTGTTTTAGCCATTTATGTCAAAATGTTCAGCTGATTCAGGAGATGGCTGCTATGACTTCTAGTTTATCTAACTTTTATACTTTTTAATAGTAAATCATCCCTTAAAACACATTATCTTTAAAACTTGCAGGTTTAGCCTTAATGTTACTTTGTTTTTAATCTACTTTTTTGTGATTTAAAAATAAATAAATAAAAACGTTTATAGCCATCATTTTGCTACTTTTAGCTTCTCGTAACATTTTGCTAGCTTTGAGCTACTGTCCTGCAACTACCGGTAGTCTTTTACTAGTACTTTTTAGCACTTTGAGATTTTTGTTAATGAAAAGTGCGTTACAAATTAAATTCATTATTATTATTATTACTACTCCACTTTTAGCCTCTAGCTACCCTTTTGATACCTTTAGCCACAGTTTGCTACTTTAGCTTTTAGCCTTGTGATATTTTAGCTAAATAGCAAAAAGAAGCAAAAGGGCAAGCAGCTAAAAGTAGCAAAGGGTTAATTAAAAGTTAAAACTTGCAAAAAGCTAGCTAGAAGCTAAAAGTAACACAAAAAGACAAAATAGAGCCAATTTGCAAATTTTTTTTAACTAGAGAAATGGCTAAATACAAAAATAAGTAGGCCTACAGGTATGTGTAAATTAAGTTAAATATTTTGAAAAGTTTTATTAAGTGTTTTGTTGACAGAAACCATGGAAAACAATAGTATTTTATCAACATTTCCTACTTCTGAATTAATAACGAGTGCATGTTTACAGGAACTTGTTTCTGGTTCTGTCCCGCAGAGACAAAGACATCATTGTCTTCGGTTCTGTCCTCAAAGTCTGGACTCAGAGCTTCAAACGGAAAACCAGAACCTGGACATCTTTTGATGTGCCGTCGTAACAATAGAGACGTTTTTTCCTGTGAGCTGACAGGCAGCAGCTCATGTGAATACCATATGCACAACTGTTTTATGGACAACCAAATCGTGCTACGACACCCAGACAGCTTGGAGGGTTGACAGCAACTTTAAATGTTTAATATTTGATCGTTTGCATGCTTCTGTCACCCTTCTGTAGAGAAGAGGAGAGGGTGAGAATAAACAAACAGGGAGGACGAGAGGAAAAAAACAGAAAAAAAAAAAATAAGTAAATTTTTTTAAAACAACATCAACTTTCTTCTCTGGAGCCCAAAAGTCATTTGGGACTTACTTTTGTAATAATCTTAGCTATGACACAAACTGTCTTATTTTGAAGTGTAAAGCTTTATTTCGAAACAAATTGTCGATGTTTAAATTTTTAAACTGTAAATAAAATTCATAAATCTCCTTAAAATTGTTTTATTCAGGACAAAATTGCTCCACTTTACAGAATTTATGGGGGTGGCCATGACACTTTCATTTAACAACGAAGGACCTGTAGAATAATATAAGATCCAGTGACCCAGAATCTGCTGAGTCACTAGTTGCCATGGTGATTCCCGCCTTTTCTGGAAAGCAGAAGGAGAAACACCCTTTTTTACTTTATCAAACAGGCAGAACTAGAAATTGAGCCTCAGCTAATTTTTACTTTCTCTGAAATAATTACATACATGTTAGAAATACCTTTTTTCTCACTTTCAAAGAGAAAATTCTGATGGAATTCAACGGAAGTTAATGAGAGTTTGGTTGTGTGTACTCTGGGGGCGGGACTTGAGAAATACTAAAGCAGAGACACACACTGGGAGAAAAAGGACAAAGAAAATACACCTGTTTTGATGCAAAATACGAATGTAAACACAAAAAAAACCTTTGTAACAAATGTTTATTTTAAAATTATGGGAAAAGTTTAGACATCGTCACATTCCAGGTTTAACATTCTTTGATAAAATCTCAGAGTTTATAACTGTGTGTAAGAATCCATTAAAGTTCAGTCAGGTCCTCTGGACGGCTTCTTTTCTCCTAAAACGTTCCGTCCTTCGTCCAAAGGACTTCATCAGTCCGAGGAGCAACAACAAACTCAGTCCCGCAAGCAGCACACTCACATAGTGGACCAACAAGTTTGATGTGATAAGATGATTTTTGGAGTATGCCATCTCCCCTGTCGACTCCCCTGAGGCAGCCATGGACAAGGTGGTTCAAAACATCAAAGTTCAAAAGAAACTGTCCAGAGGACCTGACTTGACTTTGTTGGATTTTTTTTTTAACCTGGATTAATGAGCTTGAACTTTGATGTTTTGAACCACTTTGTCCATGGCTGCCTCAGAGGAGTTGATGGGGGAGAGGGCAGACTCCAAAAACCATCTTATCACCATCAAACTGGTTGGTCCACTATGTGAGTGTGCTGCTTGCGGGACTGAGTTTGTTGTTGCTCCTCGAACTGATGAAGTCCTTTGGATGAAGGACGGAACATTTTAGGAGAAAAGAAGCCGTCTAGATGAGCTGAACTTTGTTTGATTTTTTTTTTTACCTGGATTATTGAGCATGAACTTTGATGTAAGAACCATTAAAAAACATCAAAATGGCAGTTCAGTCATGTACAGTCCAAATTTCTGACCGGTTTAAAACTTGAATTTTTCTGTCATAAAGACTTTTAAAGTGTGTGTGACATCATTTTTGAACTTTGCATATAGTGACACAACATAAATATCTTGTATCATTCAACTATGTTCGTTTTAGCAAACAAAATGATAAATTAATGAAAATTCCTTTCAAAGTGAGTTTAAAATTAAAAACCGTGTTTCTTCACGGGACATCCGACTAAACGCGAATGCAACATCTGTGACGTAGGAAGAAGAAGCTCAGTTCACAGCTGCAATAAGAACGCATATTCATTCTCTGCCAGATCGCCTTTTTTTTTTGTATAACTTGAAAAATGTGGTTACGTTGTGTCACATTTGGGTGTTCTAATATCATCAGTGAACAAGTGAGACTTTTCACTTTCCCAAAAGATGAAAACCTTTGTCAAGAATGGAATAAATAAAGCTGCCCCCCCTCGGAGCTCCCTCGCTTCCTGAAAAGGTAAGACTCAAATAAATACGGGTGCAGACCTAAATTAGAACGTCCCGTTTCTTGTTCATCTAACTTTCTGCTTCCCAAACTGAAGACAAATCGCTCAAATCTTCACTTAGATTGCTAAATTTGTGGTTTTATTTATGGTCCGTCATGAATGTGTAAAAGGGGTAAAAGGGGCGTTCTAAAGACATTCTCCCTCCTACGTCACAGATGTTGCATTCGTGTGTAGTCGGATGTCCCGTGAAGAAACACGGTTTTTAATTTTAAACTCACTGGTAAATGTACATTATTATACCTGAGTCCAGCCCCTCACCTAGCAACCCCTGGTTAGGCTCAACCCACTTCTGTATTAAACACATGACTGTTGTTTTTCATGATTTCATCTCATCTTTTGTTTATATGTTCTTAATTTCATGTGTACAGCACTTTGTTGCAGCTGTGTTTTTAATATTACTGCACATACTGGTGTATGTATATATATGTGTATATGTATGTATATGTATGTGTATATGTATGTATATGTATGTAATATAAATACATGTATATATATATATACATTGTATATATATATATATACTGTATATATATACTGTATATATACTGTACTGTATATATATATACTGTGTATATATATATACTGTATATATACTGTATATATATATACTGTATATATATATATATATATATATATACACACATATACACATATATATATATATATAAAAAATTTCATTGGCTTCCTCTTTGCACTGTAGAGGTAAATAATTACCTCGGGCAGCAGAACCGTGTGCCCCAGGTTTGAAGAACGCGCTCCACATGTCCAGCGGCTCAGGCGTCACTCGGCCTTCGGTCTCTGCGATTAACTATATGCAAAGTTCAAAGATGATGTCACAGACACTTTAAGCTTCAAAGACGCCAGAGTTTTACCTCGGGCCTCAACAGAATCACAATGAAGTCCACGGAAAACTTTTTTATTTTTTTTTATTCCTAAAATTCATGGCACACTTGGCCCAACTGAATCCCATGTTTTAGGGTATTGTGGCAGAAATGGAAAAATAATGGCTGAACAGTAGCGTTTCTTTTTTTAATCAGTAAAATAAAAAAGCAACAACCCCAACAGCCTGAGCTCAATTAGCTAAAGAAGATCGCCTCGCCTTAACGCTCATCGTCTTAAGCTGCTTGAATGTTCATCAAACGGTGGTTCAGAGGCTCATTTAATGACACCAACCACTAAGTTGGTGTTAAAAATAGAATTTTAGTTTTCAGTCCAGTTAAAATAAAACAGTTTTACTGGCACACGCAAGTAAAAGTATTATATATTTATCTACATAAATCTTTCTTACCGTAATATAATTGTACATATTCTAGTACTGATCTTTGACGAGGTACTTTTGGTTTAGAGCGTTTTCTCTGTGGAAATAAATCATCAAAATAAGAGATTTCTAAATAAAACCTCTGGATGTTTTTGGTACTGGGTGGAATGCAGTTTGCCCTTGGACCCGCGGGCCAGAACAACCAGCTGAAAGGTTAGCGAGTGCAGCCCTGTGATTCATAAAGTGAATATTCAGGCCACAGCTGATCGTGAGTCAGCCCAACATGGCCGCACATGTGGAACAAAAACACTGCAGTTTGGATGAAACGTCTCAGGAGAAGCCGCCCAACCACAGCCCGTCTTAAACCATTAAATGTGAATAAAAAGAAAAGAGGCGTTCGAGTTCCAAACAAACGGGCTCAGAACTGAAATGATTTCTGTGTGAGATTAGGAGGAAACAGTCCGGTGAGATTAGGGAACCGCTGCAGGCCTGGTTTGGGTCAGATTCATGCTCCAGTTGATTAATCTGATGGTAGAAGCTCCTTCTGCCTCTTCTGGGAGGAGATGCTGCCACCTACTGGTCACATGCGATACTTGCCTCTTGCGAGCTCTAAATGATGGGAATTTAATCAAAAATAACCGATGATCGATACGCTAAATGACTGATTGCCAGTAAAAAATCCCCGGTTTAGAAGAGCTCTTTAAAAACCGGTCCAGCAGAACCGTGTGCCCCAGGTTTGAAGAACGCGCTCCACATGTCCAGCGGCTCAGGCGTCACTCGGCCTTCGGTCTCTGCGACGTCTGTCTGGGTTTGTAATGAGTTATAATCTGAATCAGGACGAAGCAGTTGACGACTAAGAACAGCAACCCGGCGAGCCAGATCAGAGCGAACGTGTTGTAGCCTTCGAACTCCAGGAAGTAGGCGGGAGCCAACCAGATGCCCTGCGGAAACACCGAGGAGCCACAACGTTAACTGAAGAAGCATCGACGCAAAAAAACAACACCACCACCCCGTAAAACTTAAACATTTAGAAGTTTAAAGAAAACCAAGATCAAATTGTGTTAAAGCCGCTGCCAGTGGCTCATTGTGGTCACCATGGTAACACACCTGCGTCTGTCACTCCCTCATTACCAAGATAATGAGAGGCAGACTAAAAAGTAAGCCTCAAACAGAGAATCGGTGAGTGGAAACTACAAGTCAATTCTTAAAACGTATTTAACGGCGAGCAGCTCTAACGTGGGTTCTGATGTATCTAAAGTACTGTATACAGTATTTTAAATATAAGAGTTAAAAATCAAGTACAGTTCGAGCTGAAATTAAGTGGAAGCTTGTTTATCTCCTTGTTAGTCCTGTTGCAATAAATATTAAATCAATTAATCGCATTATAAATTAAAATTATCCACCTCAATTTCCATTTATCGTCTTATCGTTTCTTCGTCTCTCTTTCTGCTGAAGACATCGGATGACAAAAGCTCAACTCCGGTGTTCTTCACTGATCCCTCCCTTTCTCTTTTGTCTTTAAAATCCATTTTAACTGTTCAAAATGGCTATTTTTGATCATTAAAAGCAGCTAAGCTAAGAAGCTAAGCTACGAGCTAAGCTAACAGGCCGACCTCGGCGAAAAACCTCCGTCTTGTCGAAGCTCCAAAATTCACGGTTGAAACCAGTGCCTTCGTGTAAAAAGTTGTTTTTCTCAGCAAAAAGAAGCTGAAAACTTGTTTACTGATTTTTTATTAAAAGCTTTGTGTGAAAAATGCTAAAGAGCTCAAACCACACAGAGCGTCCGCCATTTTCAGAACTGAAAAACAGGAAGGAAGACTATTATTGGTAAAAAGTAGTCTATTAAAAAAATATGAAGTTGTTTAGCTTATTCTTTTGAAATCGGTTGTTCTTGGCACGGAGTCAGTTTTTGACTTGTTATGTTATATAATGCCTATTTAAGTTTGAATGTAATTTATGTATTTTATTTCATAAGTATTTTCTATTTTTTTAAAAGGAGCAGATGTTATAAGATTTTATCTTCTTTCTGCTTCCTTTCATTTTCTTTGTAAATTGTATTTTTTGTATTTTTTGTTTTGTTTTAATATTTACTCAATTTTAACTGAAAATGAATAAAGTTTTGAAAAAAAAAAAGGAGAGACAGCCCATGTCACGTCAAGGGGCCTCCCTCCCATTTTTCTTAAAGAGACACGCTGCTCGCTCCCTCACTATCCATCCTTCGGTTCAAACTGTCTTATACTGCCATCCGGTGGTCAAAAAAGTTACTACATGCAAAACAATAATCACTAATTATTGTAAAATTTAAACAATATTATCGTTTATCGCAATAATTTCTGAGACAATTATTCACCCAGGAAAATCTATTATCATGACAGGCCTAGTCCTTGTTGCATTCTGGGGTGATTTGAGATAAAAGTCCTACAGCAGTGAGTCTCACTGAGTGAAAGAAGACAAAATACCTGCGTTTTAAGGTATAATACGTACAAGTACACGATTTATGGGAGTAAGAAGAGCGTGTTTTCACAAGATTAGAAAACTTAAGACAGCTGAAATGTTAAAGTGACATCATATTTAGGTGGGACAAATCAGCAAAAACATCAAACTTAAACCATAATTAGTTTAAATCTTTCAAGGATCTTTTTCTGCGACCCGTTTGAATGATGGTTCTGATGTGAATTCTGAGCTGCAGAGCTCCAAACAGAACTGGGTCTGCTCGTGCGTTTGAACAAAATCCCATTGATTTTTTATTTTTTTCATACAAATGTTATTAATGTTATTGTTAACAATAGTCGTACTGTTCTTGAGCGAGATGCACTTTGAAACATAATTTGTATTTTCACTTCAAAGCTGAACATCAAAATATTAAAATACAACAAATCAACTTGTAACAAACAGTAAGGAGAGTGCTTCAGCGCTTAATGACTGTTTCTAAGTAATTTGTTATCCAAAGTCTTAAAACGTTAGTTCATAACTCGCTGTATTCATACTTTGCATGTACCATTATGAATACTTTTATAAGCAATACTGATACTTGTAAAAAAACTTCAGACAGGTTATGAAACAGAAACAATCCTGAACGATTCAAGATTCAAACATTCTTTATTGTCAGTCTCCACCGTATGTTCAAGACATGCAGGAAAACTGACGTTTCTCCTTCAAGTGCTTTAATTAGTTTGCTTTTAGCTGTTGGTTTGGGTTATTTTTATTGGGTAATAGCAGCTAAAAAAAATGCTACTAGCAAAACTGCACCTAAAAGTTAAATTAGCTAATCAGTAGTTAAGAACATAAACTAGAACATAATCAAATGGTAGAATTAGCTAAAATCATAGCCAAAATATAAATATAGCAAAACTGTAGCTAAATGCTAAAATTAGCAAAACTGTAGCTAAATGTTAAAATTAGCAAAACTGTAGCTAAATGCTAAAATTAGCAAAACTGCAGCCAAATGATAACATTAGTAAAACTGTAGCTAAATGTTAAAATTAGCAAAACTGTAGCTAAATGCTAAAATTAGCAAAACTGCAGCCAAATGCTAAAATTAGCAAAACTGTAGATAAATGCTAAAATTAGCTAAATCACAGCTAAATAGGTAAAAACCAGCAACACGGTAGCTAAATGCTAGATTTTTGCTGAAGCTAAAAGGGGAGTGGTGGCGCAGAGGTTAAGAGATGATGGGCCTGTGATCGGAAGGTCGCCGGTTCGACTCCCCGAACCAACAATATCAAAATGTGGGTGGAAAAGATGAAACACCCACACCTGCCTTCACCCTCATTTGCCCTACTATGGGCCCTTGAGCAAGGCATTTAACCCCACCATCTGCTTTTAAACAGGTCCCTCTTGAAAATGAGTCCTTGTGACTCAATGAGACTACCTGCATAAATAAAGGTAAACTTTTTTTCTTCTAGGTTCTGGTACAGCTTTCAACACAACTGGTCTTCACTGCTGTCCTAGAAGGTGGACCTCCATCCCGGAAGGTGGACCTCCATCCTGACCTCTAATTTCAAATTTAACCAGGTTCCCCTCTAGATTTTCTCATTTTGCACTTTCCTTGGCCCCCACATCATGATGCTGCCACCACCATGCTTCACTGTGATGATGCTGTTCCCAGCATGATAAGAAGTGTTGGATTTAAACCAGAACAGTGCAGTTCTAGACAGGCAAAAGCTTTGAGTTGGATCTTATTTAACCGTGTGTCTTCTGAAGGGAATATTTAAGGTTTATAAAGCAAAGGGGGTGAATACATACACACACACCACTTTACTTTTTCTGCATTTGTGTTGCTTGACTATACTTTTTTTCCCACTTATTTCCTTCAAACTTCATAAATAATGAACATTTAAAGTCCAGTTGTTAAGGTGACTAAACTGAAAATATACCAAAGAGGTGAAAACTTCTGCTCTGTTGGAGATTCACCCGACACGGAACGAGCCGACGGACTCACCTGAGCAGCGAACCAGAGCAGCAGAAGGCCCACACCCTGTTTCACAGACAGGGTCAGGTTTGGGATGACCAGAGGAAGTAAACAAAGATACCACAGGAAGTACTATAAAAATAAAATACAACAATAAAAAAACATTGTGGTGAAATATTTTCCCACATCTTGTTTAGGTTTATTTTTTCCTGCTTAAATAAAATCCTTCTACGTCCAAATCAACTTCACCTCACAGCTTTAGCTTTAAATCACCTTATTTGTACCAACAATCAGAAAAATCATCTTCCTCCAGACCGAGGTCGTTTAAAGAGCTGTCTAACATCCATTATGCTCTTTGTTCACAACTTTTTCCACAGAAATCCTCCTTTAAATATGAAAAACATCCATTTAAACGTGCTGTAGAGGTGAAGTTATGTACCTGTGAGGTGCAGACTTTGTTGAAGGAGACGAAAATGGCGGTGTTGAGGAAACAGGCGAAGGCCAGGTCACCGTGGAAGGCCCAGGACGCCACCACGAGCAGGACGAGCTGTGGCAGGAACGCTGCCAGGCCCAGCCACAAGCTCCACCTGCTGTCTGAAACAAACAAACAGAGATGAGCCTTCAGGACGTCATCACATCCACAAACTGTTTGTTTTTACTTCCTATTAAACTATAAAGAAGCAAAATGCCTAAAAATGTTAGATGATCTATTAGTGCTCAGAGAATGTGTTGTGTATGACTCTCAGCTACTACAACACCAAACTTAAGCTCAATATCTGTAAAACTGGATGATTCATGGGAAGCTAGCTCTACGGCCACAGAGTTAATTAGTTGTAGAAGTTCATCCGAGGATTACGCTCAGTTTCATTCAAATTTGTTAATAAAATCCCCACTTGCCCGAGGTCTCTGACATAGATTCCCTGTTTATGTCCACCCCTGGACTAAAGGGCTCTATTTTGACTCTTTATAATTTTTTTATTCATTCATTTTATAATAATAAAATACATAACAATACACACATAAAAGAAGGGGAAAAAACACAAGTATAAAATGAAAGGCAGCAGATGAAGAATTTTTTTTTATTTTATCTGCCCCTTATCTTTCTAACAAACAATTCATACAACCAAATTCTTTAATTTCCAAAAGAAATGAACAAAGCTTTTAACCTCCAATACAAAATACAATTTCTAACGTAAACTAATATAGATATAGGATTTTAACAATTTAAACTTAATAATTGTTTTAAATATTGCCATTGATTTAGCCTCATTAACATCATTCTCCAAAACGTTCCACAACCCAACTCCCTGAACCATGGCCGATCTTCCCCTCAAACTACTGTAGTTCTAATTTGTGGCTTTACAAATATATCTGTAACAACTCGTTCTTTTGACAAAATACCTCTGAATATTTGAAGGAAGTGTATCATTCTGTGCTCTATACATAACCAGCAAAATATTATAATCAACTAAATCGTAAAACTTCAACAGTTTCGTTTGAAAAAATAATACATTTGATGGATGATTGTACTGCTTTCTTGTAATAAGTCTAACAACTCTTTCCTGTAAAATAAAAATAGGCATTGTAATTGATTTACACGCTTTTCCCCAAACGCTAACACAATAAATTAAATGTGGAACAATGAACCTGTTATACAACAAAATTAATGCCTTATTATTCAAAAGATCTCTGACTCTGTAAAATATAGCAATGGACTTGGATATTTTCGCTTTAACAAAACGTATATGCCGTTTCCAAGACAATTTATCATCAATGATGACACCCATAATTTAATTGCTTCATTCCATCCGAGCTCTTTTCTTTCGATTAGGAGCCTTTGGGAACAAGATGTTAGGGAGAATATTTCTGATGAGCTTTGGTCACGTATTCAGACACGAGTATATAAATCATCTATCTGTGTGAGGCACCGTCTTATCCAATGCAAGCTGGTGCACCGTGTGTATTACACTAAAGCTCGTTTAGCTACGATTTACAGCACGATTATAGCGCGGTCTCTCCAGCTTGTGATAGATGTCAACAATCCCCTGCTCATCTTATACATGTGTTTTGGCAGTGCCCTCAACTTAAGACCTTCTGGACAGAGATATTTGCTGCTATATCTGAGGTGGTTGAAAGAAAAATTGATCTGAATCCCCTGAGCACCTTGTTTGGGGTCTTCTCTAGAGGCTCTCCCTGTTAGAGGTATTTAAAAATCTTTATTTTTTTAAATCCTTGTATTTTAACATCTTACACTTTACTTTATTGGTTCCTCAAGTGTTCTGAGTTTCATAGGGTTTTGAGCTGACCTCATTCCTGTTTTTTTACTAAGTGCACAAAGCTGATTATCAAAACCTGTCATGCTGCACAATATCTAATTAGGTTTCCCAGAACAACAACAAATAAAAGGTTTGTACGCTCAATCATCCAGGTAGATGACACAAAAAAAGGTTAAATAATTTTGGCCTTGTTGTCTACAGGCTATTTACGTGAGTAGCATCAGTCTTCTGGCCTACAGCATTTGATTGTTAATCAAGATGATTGAGTGTTTGGGACAGATGTGTCCTTTTGCATGTGTTAAACAGCTTCTGAGATTCCAACAGGAGGCTGACTGGAAACACAGCAATGAAGCTACGTATGGGACAGATCTGGTTGGCAGGTCACAGACTGATGACGTTTTCTGGATGGAAGACGAAACTTTTCTCCCTTAAATAAACTGGTCCAGATTAAATGATTTAACCTTTTTTGTGTTTCCCAGAACAGATTAAAACAAAATGTTCGGCTCCAGTTTATCGCTTGAGAAAGATGTGATGAATTGACCTTCGCTGATATTGTTTCTGTGTCACTCGCTTGAATAAAAGATGGACTCAAATCTTAGGAAGGTGGAGTTCATTCTGACCTAATCAAGTGAACTTCCCTCTTTGCAAAGAGTCAAAAATCTCATGCGTGTTGTCTTTGTGTGAATTATTTATTTAAAGATTTAATGATGAAAATACCTATCACCCCCCACCCCTTAATATCTTCTCATGGTAATTCTCTAGCTTTTCATGAGCATTATCGCTCGGAGGGTGATACTACCGGTACTCAAATGGAAAGTACCTCATCCCCCCTCTTTTTTGCACTGGCTCAGGGATATTCTTTATTTCCTTAAACTTGAGATACTTAGGAAGTCACTACTGTACATGGCTCTGCTGAGCAATTTACACATTTGGCAACCATTGCAACTGTTGGCTAAAAGAACCAACTTTTCCTTTGTACCAGACTAATTGACATTAATATTATTTACCTAACCATCACGACACTGAGCTGCAACTGTAGCGGCAACCTCTTGTACTTCAGTTCAGAGCAACTAATTGTAAAGTGATAGATTACTGTGATTTTCTTCCTAAACTTTGGTAGTAAATGTTTTATAATAATTACTGGATACATCAAGTTGCTTCTTGCCTCAATAAAATCACTCACCTATTTGTTATTTAAATTTAACCCAAGACAAAAAGTTTTTTAATTGTTCCCACACATAACATATCTTTAATGGCAAACGAAAAACCGTAAACTTGAAAACAGAACAGTTTCACTAAAATAATTCAAAACTGAACACATGCACAATTCATAAAGAGAGGGAGAAAAATTATAACAAACGTATTTTTCAAAAGATAAAGAAAAGATAAATTCACAGGATTTTTTTTTAGCCGATAGAATGGGAAAAATATAGTTGTGTAGGTTTTAAAAAAATTAACACCTCGTCAGATGACATTTATTACTTTTTAGTACTTTTTAATGGCCATAATTTGTGTTAATTTTATTTACTACCCTTTAGTACTTTTTAAAACCCCGCAGATACCCTGTATTTACTTTCCCTCCCATTTTTTTCTGGTTTATAGTTGGTATATTTGGGGGATTGTTTTTTCCTTGGAGGTTCCCGTTCTCCCTCTTTTTGTTTTGGTTTTCCATGATGGCAAGTATTTTTTTTTTTTCTTGATCTTTTTCTTTGAGAGTGGAGGCTGCTGGTTTGTTCGTTTGCATTTTTTATATCGTTTAAAAAAAAAGGAAAATTAAAATAAAGGTTTGAACAAATTTTTTTTTGTTAATAAAATGTGTTCATAAATACCTGCGGTCAGGTAGAGCATGTAGAAGTACGGGGAGAAGTTGTGTCTGGTGTCCCGTCTGGTCAGGTGGTACAAATACGTCTCGTGGAGGAACTCCCAGCCGTACCTGAGTCCACAGCAGTAAGGGTCACAGGTGATTAGTGTCCGGTGCTGCTCCAAGTGACCCGTGTGTGTTTGTCTCACGTGTAATAGAAGAGCGCCGTGAGCAGAACGAGCACTCCTCCAGCCACGCTCGCAAACGTCATCAGCTGGCGGTTGAAGAAACCTCCAATAAACTCCTTCCACGCTGACCCCCGTTTGTCCTGCGGGGTCCTGAGGGTCAGAGCGATGGGAAGGCCGAACGCGAGCGGATAGATCTTCATGTGAACAGACAGGCCGTAGAGCACGGCTGCACACGCCACGAGTCCCTCTAGGAAATAAAACTCGTATCAACACGTCTCGATAAAACTTTACCTCGTTTAAAAGAGCCGAGCCTCACCTTCCTTACAGAGCAACGTCCCGAGCACCAGAGCTGCCAGAACCGACTCCGCGTTCCCTCGACTCGACACTCCCATGGGCAGAGGGTTGAGGAGCCACAGGGAGCAAACCTGAGCTGCAGACTGAGCAGAACAACAAACATTATTTTTCTTTGAATGTGTAAAATAAGATTTTAACTTCCCTGCTCTGGAACAAAGACAGACCCACCTTGCAGTCCAGGCCTCGTACGAGGAGGATTTTATAGATGAGCACCCCGGAGAGCATGTCACAGACGATGAAGAGGATCTTACCGAACACCACGCCGAGGTAGATGTTGGGGGTGAGGAGCCAGGCCAGGAGGGGGGTGTACCGATACGTTGACCTGTTGTACGGAGACTCACCCTGAAGAAAAATAAAACACAGACTGAATCAAGATAAAATACTCAGCAATGAATGATCCGTTGGAAAATTTAACCCTAAACATGTACATCTAGGCGAGAGCCAGAACATTATGACCATGGACAGGAGACGTGGTTTTAACTTTAGGTTTTTTAGAATTTTTCTAAATATTCAACTTTATTTACAATTGTTTTCCCCATACACTGAGTTCTCTTCAGTTGTTACAAAAACTTTATTCTCTTTGAAATCCGCTTCAGTCTCTTTATACTAGTTTTTAGCTCTCCTTCTGATACTTGGATTTGTTTCTTTTAACTGTTTGTTACTAGTGTTTTGTTCATTTTAGATTTTAGTTGGTATTTTGCTTCTTTTAAATTTTAGCTCAAGTGTTTTGCTACCATTAGTTTTTTAGGCAGTGTATTTAGCTACTTTTAGGTTTTTTTAAATCAGACTTTTGCTACTATTAACTAGTATTTTGCACCACTTAGCTACTTTTCTGAATCTTTAGCTAATCTTTTTTGCTACTATTCTAAGGATTTTGCTCCTTTTGATATTTAGTGTTTAGCTTCTTTTAGCTAGTGATCTACTACTTTTAGCTTTTCTTTTGTTACTTTTAGCTAGTTATTTGATGTTTAGTTTTTTTTTCTGGCAACATTCTGCTGCTTTTAGCTTTTATATAGCCTTTTGTTACTCTTTGCGAGCCTTTGGCTACTTAACTAGTGTGGCTTATTTTAGTTTTTAGCTACATTAGTTGCTTCTTTTAGCTAGGGCTTTGTTACTTTTCCCCAGTCTTTTGCTACAACTAAATTTAAACTTTGTTTATTTTTGCCATTTATAGCACTGTTGAACTAGCTTTTAGCTTCCTTTAGCTTGTGTGCTTTGCTAATTTTAGCTAGCATTTAGCTGCTTTTGTCTTTTAGCTATCATTCTGCTTCTTTTTAGCTTTAACAGCTCAGTTCAGCACTCATTCACAATGGCCATTCTTTTCTCGTTATATTTGACTTTTAAGCTTTTGCCATAAAAATATCAATATTTATCCAGCTACTTTTTTACAAATTAATCCCTTAAGTAACTCATGAATGGTAAATAACTTGTTTTGTGTCATTATAAGTAGCAGTTTATCTTTATTTTACCTGAGTGATGAACCTGGCAGCGTCTGTGAACACCTGGTAGTCGATGTCCGTGTATTTCACCGCCATGTTCCGGTCCTGGTAGTCTCCATAAACAACCAGAACCAGCCGGATAACAAACGAAACCGGGAAAAGGACGCGTTTCTCTGTGAACAGAAACTTCTCCATCATCACCGACCAGAACCATCAGAAACCAGATTTGGACTCACTTAAAAGAGTTTCTGGGCTCAGATACATTCGCTGAAATCTCCGCGTCGCGACTAAAATAAACATTTACTGAAATATTCAAAAATTTAACAACTATTACAGGATATTACCAAATATATTTGCTAAATGAATGACCAGACTTTAAATATGACAATACGGAAGTTCACCGGAAGTAAAAATTCTTCTTCGTTGAATGCAAGTGCCATTTGAAATAATTGTAACTGCTGCCACCTGCTGGACGCAGCCAGCTACTGCAGCACTTTTCTTTTTTTTAAAGTATTTTCTTAGTTTTTGTATTTTGTTGCTCTATGAGAGCTCATTTACGGTGGCCCTGAGGTGCAAAACACCATTTCCACCACTTTGGGGAAAAAAAAGACAGTTTAAGCTATAACTATGAGATACTATTTTATGAGTTTGCAATTCATAAATATAAGAAAGGATCGTAAAATTGTGACTTAGCAGTTCATAATTACCATCTCAAAACTATGGAATACTTTCACAATAACGTGTTACAAACTTACAATTGTAAACTTATCAGGCAATTTGTCATATTGTCCCTTAGTTTTACACAATTAGGACTTTCTTACTTTATCAAGCTCCTTTTATTTGTTTATCGACATTTCCATGACATATTTAAAAAAAACTTCACTTAAAATGTGTCTTTTTTTATTTGGAGTTGATGCTGAAATTTAATCGCAATGTATTTTTTGGAAGACTCCTCTGAAAGGTTGCTATGAGACAAGAGAAACAGAAACCCAATCATTGTTGGACAAAAGTGTCTGGCTGAATCAACATTTATCAAAATGACATAAAAACTGTCATCGTTCTGTTTGCTTCATTACATTTGACAACAAACCGTTATGAATCAAAATGTACCAATATTAAAGTACTTGAATGATTTTTGAATAAGACCACCACAAATACGCATCACACTTTTATTACACGAGTAAAAGCGCTGACATGTACCGACTTCCTGTAAATTCTTGCTCCTTATAGTAGATATTTCTTATTTTCATGAGTGCACAGCCACTACGTTTATAATATTACTCAGCTGAAATGTGAAATGATAAAAGTAACAGTAAGAGTGCAAAGAATAAATGTAGTCTGAGCTGCTAAGGGACAAATGGTGTTATTAAGGTAGAACAAATGATATCAGGTGAAACAGTTGTATCATTTCAGCAAGGCACTGAGAAAACTGTTAAAATACTTTTTTTTGCTTAAGCTGGTGTTAAATCTACAGAACAGGAACAGCAGCCAGTCGTTCTCCTTTCGTTGATCCCTGGGTAACCTCTCAGCTCACTGAGGAGAGCAGTAACGGCCTGAAAAGAGGATGTTCATGGAGGGGTTGTGTCGGATGAAGAAGAGGAAGGGGTGGTCTGCGATGAAGGTGGCAGGAATCATGGCGCAGCGCAGCATCATGACGGCCGCGGTGGCTGCAGCAGCCTCCGTCCCCTCCTCGTTGACTTCCACAAAGGCTTTGTGGTAAACTTCAGACACAAACAGGTCGTTGGCAGAGGACATGCCTGTGATAAGACGGGGGACGTTAAAGACATTTGTCCTTCAGTCAGCGACGAACAGATGTGCAGAGACGCGTCTCACCAGAGAAGTCGCTCTTCCCCATGTCGAAGGCGTCCGCCATGCCCATGCTGACCAGGACGCTCTTCAAGTTGTATTTCGCCTCCATCTTGAACCGGGGCAGCCCCACCTGGACCTCAACTTCATCCATCATGTCTGGACGAGTCCACTCCGCAAACTTCTCATACGTCAGCAACTTCCCCAGCTGAGGGCGGAGACACGAAACCAGTCAGAGCTCATCGCCCTCCTGCAGGTCCAGTTAGGTGTGCAAATAGAGGTCCTACCTTCTCCAGACCAGTTGTACCGTCCTCTATTGCTTTGGGGAGAAAGATGAGCATGCTGAGCTCCTTCCCTTTGTAAGGCATCTCCAGGATCTGTCAAACGGAGCATTTTAACTGAACAACCTTCAAAAATACTGACATGCTGCTGGACTTTAATGAAATTCACAAAAAGCTGAAAGCCCTACGTATAAAAGAATGGGAAGCAAAGTGGTAAAACCCGTTAGCCAACACTGCATTAGCCGACTTACCTGGCAGTTGGCTTCAGAGATGAAGGTCATGGGGAACTTGGATTTCTGGTGCATCATCTTCACCGGCTTAGTCTCATTCTGGAAACAAACGATAAGATGAACTTGACACTTGGCTAAATTCTTGTACTTTTAAACCTGTTGGTAAAAATAAAAGGATTAATCTGATGATCTGTGAAGTGATGCTCTGTCAAACAATAGTTGTAGTACCTACAGCCATACAGCACAGAGAAACGAGCAGTTTTCATCCAGGCTAGGCTAACAGCTAGCCAAATAAGGACCATTTTAACATCACTAATGCACGTTTGTGGTCAACTTTTACATTTAAAACATATTTATAAATTAGTTTTATATTTTATGTTGATATAGTTAACTGTTCTCAACTTTCCTCAGCTGGAGCAATAACACCACCAGCCTGATCAAGAAAGGTCATCAGAGACTCTACTTCCTCAGACGGCTGAGACGAGCCGGTCTGAGAAGCTCAGTCCTCACCTCGTTCTACAGGTGTGCAGTGGAGAGCGTCCTGTGCTCCAGCATCAACGTGTGGCATGGAGGCTGCACAGTTGCAGAGAGGAAAGCTCTACAGAGAGTGGTGAAGGCTGCACAGAAGTCTGTGGGAGTCAGTCTCCCCACCATCACAGACATTTACACCTCCAGATGCAGAAAAAGAGCCACCTGCATCATGAAAGACCTCACTCACCCAGCACACTCACTCTTTGCACCACTCCCCTCGGGACGGAGGTTGAGGAGCATCAAATGTAGAACCACTAGACTGAGGAACAGCTTCTACCCTGAGGCTGTCAGACTCATGAATAAATAAATAATAAGAATAAACACTGCAAAATGTCACATCATACTGATACTGATCTGTTTCTTGTTGCTGCGTTCATCTGTGACCATCTGCTCATGTTCGTGCTGCTGTTTATAATGATGTTTTTCTACTACATTAGGGCTTAGTGTATTACTAGCTGATGTGATGTCTCTCTTAGTTAATCCTAGATGTTATTATTGTTTTTCTCTTGCATTTGTTGTTGGATGTAACTGGGACCCTGTGTACATAATCTCGTTTTCAACACATGTACTACATGCGGTGCAAATGACAATAAATTCTCTCTGACTCTGACTTTCAACGTTGCCGGATGTCTTAACGACTGCAGCGCAAAGCGAAAACATTGGTACTGTTTAGACAAAGTGTAGTTTAAGAACCAGAAGTAGTCGTGAATATATCCAGACCACAATGCATCTAAAAAAAACTGACACTGCACATGAGCATTTACTGTGACTGTAAAAAGGTTAATTGTGTGAATGCTGACTTAGCATTTAACTACCGGTACTTCCACATACTTTATGCTATTTAAACAGTTCAGTAATTGCATGCTATGATTTCTGTTTATCTAATCTTATACTTTTTCAAATATTTACTTGCACTTACAAAATGTTTTTCTTATTAAAATACATTGAGAGCTTTTCAAATCCTTCAAAAAAAAAAACTTTTTGTCTTTGACATATATACCAGCGTACTTCTGGTAGTACTACTACTACACCCCCAGTGGACTGATACATTCACAGACTCTACACCTCTACACCATCGGTGTATAGTGATCTATACGCTCAGTGCACTTACATTTGTATAGTAACTTGGAGATTGTTTGTTTGAGAAAACAGTAATAAACCAGTATCATAATTGATTTTAGAAGTATTAACTAATTAAGCTTTTTTATTTAGACAGGTGTGTTGTTTTTAAAAGGCCCACAAACTATAAAAAGCCCCTCATTTGGCTAGCCATTAGCGTAGCCTGGAGGAGAACTTCTGCCTCTTATTCCCCATACTCCATGCTTGATGACTGATATCAGCTGATAAAGTACTAAAAATTAAATTAAACAGAATTTCAAAGTTGACCAAACTATCCTGTTAAATTGCAGTACTTGGAAAACAATCTTGGGGCATTTGTATCTGCCTTTCTGACAGAGTGCAGCTGCGTGCTCCTCCCTCTGCTCCTCAAAAAAGGCAGGAATCACCATAGCAACCAGTGACAGCAGATTGAGTGTTTTATTTTTTTTCTCTCTATACTGTTCCATCCCAGACGCCCCAATAATCCCTTGGGATTTTATTCCTGAAAAGAACATTTAAGTTAAAGAGAACTGAATAAAACCTTTCACAATTTAGTATAAAAATTAATTAATTAATTAAAAAAAGCTCAAATCTGCACAATAATGTCCATTGCAAATGATTACCGGTACTGGGTCTTAATGGAAAAAAATTGATCCATACTGGAAACTGCTGCGTAACGCTTCAGATATCCTCTAGTTTTTAATCTATCATTTTCCTCAGACTATGATGTGTAGGATTTTGTAAGAGTCGTATTTCAAGCAGAGTGTCCAACACAGACCAACAGTTTGTGTTTCACCTTGTTGAGCCTGAACGGAGTGTCGCGTGTGGCGCTCTCTTGAAACTGCTTGTTCCAGTTGCCTTTAAAGTAGATGGCGTTGACCAGCACCAGCTTGGTCAGGCCGTTCACTGCACCCTGGCCCAGAATATCCTTGATTTTATCTAAAAAAATAAAAAAGTGAAGCATTTTTACAAATACATTTGCAATAATTTTTTTAAGATTGCATTTTAGCTCAGTCAATTGAGTTGCAGCTATTTTTGTGTTTGCTAAGGTCAATTAGCTGTGGCAGCCATTTTGAACCCAGTTGCACATGTACAATCCAATGATGACTTTCTGAGACTCCATTACTAAAACTTCACCGGCCTTTTGGCCGTGGGCGATAATAAACGTGTGTCCCACCTTGTGTCTGCTTCTCCACCCAGCTGTTGATTTTAACCCGGGCTGCTTCTGAGTGCTTGACAAAGTCCACCGTCTCCAGCTCTGCATGGTAGTGCTTCCTGGTTTGCTGCAGGAAATCCTGAAACCAGAAAATATATACTGTATATATTTTTTAGCTTTGCCAGATTTATTGGTCGTTTCAATCACTACAGTACTTGGGCCTACTTGTCTTGGCCTGCTGCCATTCTTACAACACTCCTCCCAGTGACTCCAGGTTATGAATGTGCAAACAAAACCACGCCCGAACGTGCACACACACCTCAAAAAACTGGTAGGATTGCTCTCCGAACAGCCTGTTTGCCACGCTCAGAGCGTACGGAGCGTCCGTCTTGTTGAGCTCGCTCAGCAGTTTGGCGAAGTCAGCGTGGACGTCCTGATGACCCGTTGTATGCAGGCTCTGCAAACCAAAAACAACAAGTTACTGGACATGCAGCTCCAGAAGGACAGATTGTTTTACCAATTACGTGATGAGACAAAAACAAATTCTTTAAATATAGACAGAACCCATGGTATAGGTAATAACAACCTAATTAGGGGAACAAACCAATAATTTGAGTTTTTATTCATCACCTAATTGGTAAAAACCTGAGTTTTAATAAAAACCTCAAGTTAAAGACACAAAAAAATGAAAAAGCAACAATAAATGAAAGGAATGGTTAAAAAAGCAAACTTTTAGGAATCCTTAGACAACAGAACCCATGAGCCAAACCTCAGCAGCCCCAAGTCATCCCTCCACCATGTTAGACACACCTCTTCAAGCCCAACTTCTTTAAATTTAACATTTCTATAAAATATTACTCATCGTCTTCCAGCAAAACAATGTGAGCAGAAGTTTTTTCATAGTCAGGGATATCAGGAAGAGGAAACATCCCAGAGATTTGGCAAACAAGTGTCATTTTCAACAGCTGCTTGTAGGAA
Source organism: Garcialebias charrua (assembly GCA_038048925.1). Taxonomy (NCBI): domain Eukaryota; kingdom Metazoa; phylum Chordata; class Actinopteri; order Cyprinodontiformes; family Rivulidae; genus Garcialebias; species Garcialebias charrua. The sequence continues at coordinate 567 of JBBPBX010026639.1, read as the reverse complement.
ATTAAAATATATATATACTTTTTCCAGTTTTAGCTTCTCTGGAATTTCAGAAATTACTTTAAAACTCAACATACAAAGCTCTCAACAATCTAGTTCTAGCTTACATAAATATATTCTTGTTCCATATTTTCCTAACGGAGAACTTTGCGCTCAGACTGAAGGTTTACTTGTGGTTTCTAGAGTTTCAGGTTTTTCAGGCTCTTCTCTTGTGGAGCCAACTTCCAAATTCAGCCCATGAGGTTGACGCTCCATCAACTTTTAAGACTTTGTTTTTCCATAAATCCTACAGTTATGGTTGGCTTGGGTTTCTTAAGCTATCCCTTAGTTCCGCTGCTATAAATTGACCACATTGCCTCACTCTGCACTCCATGTTTATACATAAAATTATTGCTGCCATTACCTTTGTGTTTTTCTTACCATAGGAACTCCATGTGCACCACTTCCTGTTTGTCCGTCTCTTTCATGCCTTCTATAAACCCAGCCAGCCAAGGCAGCGGACCGCCCACCCTGAGCTTAGTTCTGCTGGAGGTTTCTGCCTGTTAAATGGGAGTCATTTCTTCCCACTGT
>JBBPBX010026637.1:14701-28157 GCA_038048925.1 Garcialebias charrua | reverse complement strand
TTTTGTGCAAAATCTGGAGTTATAGTTGTTTTAGTTCATACATTCAACCTTTATTTAAACAGATATGTCACACTGAGCCTCGAAGACTCATTTACAAGTGAGATCTGTTGTACAGACAATAAAAGTGGTGAAAAATGACATAGGGTTTGGAGACAAAAACATTCTTAACACATTTTTTACCTCTGTTTGAAGGTTAAAAATGTGGTAATGATAAAAAAATCTTGCACACAAGCATATAATGACACCAACATTACTCGGGGGTGGGGGGTGGGGCGTACTCAAAGGCAGTGAGCAGCCAGCCCGCAGAGGCACGGCAGAGTTCAGATAAAAAACACTCAGTTCTTATACAGTAGTTCCCTCTGAAGAGATCTGTGCACACTCAGGGGATGGGGGCTGCCGAGGACGGCCAGAGGCGAATCCAGAGTCCTGAAATGATGACAGAATGTTTATTCAGCTGGGCTCCTCTGAAAATAACGTGGAATTCCTCAGCAGAAGGATTGGGAGGGGTGAGAGCGTCATGTTTACAAAACTTCTACAGGCGTGTTGAAGACAGCCTGTCAAGGCCAGTTGGGGGGCCGAATGTCAGATAAACATGATTGTTTTGGGGACAGGCAGAACTTTAATGACATCTACCTTCAGTCTGTGTCAGTCCACTCGCTTCCGAAATGTCCAAATTAAAATGACCATACTAATGGAACGTGCCTGAGAAAATCCTGAGATGTAATCCATTCAGCCAAAAGTCTGGGTTCTCGAGACATGAACCAAGCCATCATGTAAGGCAGGCAGCCTGACCAGGTCCAGATTTGCTGCTGATGTCTTCCTTGTGTGTTGATAGACCAGGAACCAGCCGAATCCAAAAAGCAGGAACCAGTTTTCACAAATCCAGTTAATAATAATAATAATAATAATAATGTCTATTCCTGTCATCTGCGTATGTTTCCCATACACAGACGAAATTCGTCTCTGCATTTAACCCAACCACCTACCAGGTGGTGCAGTGAGCAGCCCGAAAGCGCCCGGGGAGCTGGAGAAATAGGTGTGCACTCATAGACACCCCAAGCTGGGTAGTGGCCGGGGCGCGAACCCGCGACCTTCGGGTCCGTAGACAAAAACCCTGCCACTAGACCAATATGTGTCCTTAAGATCCACAGATGACAGCAGAGATAGACACGTCATCAAGTCTTCCAAGTCGATGAGATATCCAGCTGTGTGCATGCCAACAGGGCAAATCGGCTCGCCTACAGCCTGTCTTCTCTTTAAATAATGTTTATCAGTTGTGTTGAGGGACCATCTGACCAAATTGAAGTCCACAGTTATGATTCATAAGATTTTGTAGGAGAGGCTCTCAGACAGTTTCACAGAGAAGACAAAGCAAAAGCAAAGCCGAGACCGAGAGGAGACGTTCGCCCTTGAGAAGAGCAAGTGTTGAAGAGGAGGATGTAAATATAAAAAATAAATGTAATGCATAATTCTCTAAAATATCCCAAATTGTCATGCTCAGAATGTGTGTTTTAAATGACTTTCAGCTGCTACCATGTCAAATTTCAACCCAGTATCTTTAAGACAAACTGAGGCAGGGTTACCATACTTACCGGTATTTAAAAGAATACATTTTGAGTTGTTGTGGTGACCATCTTCAGTTGGACTGACACCAGAAATTATTTAGTTGCAAATGCACATCCATTGATTAGATTTTTGGCAATTTAAAGTGAATCTGCCCAGTGAGTCATGAGATATGTTGCCAACAGGCAAACAGTATTGACTCCAACAGTTATATGCTGGTGAAGATTCTCAGTCGTCCAGGACATGATAAAATCAAAAAAGGCGTTCAATAGTTGATCCTGTATTGAACACCTTTTTTGACTCCAACAGTTAGCACAAAATATTTTAGCAAATTATTTAATAATAATAATAATTGTCTAATCTTGTCATCTGCGTATGTTTCCCATACACAGACGAAATTCGTCTCTACATTTAACCCAACCACCTACCAGGTGGTGCAGTGAGCAGCCATAGAAGGCGCTCGGGGAGCTGGAGAAATAGGTGTGCACTCATAGGCCCTGTTTACACGGACACTGTGTGGGGGAAACGAATGTTTTGGGTATGTTAATTAGGTGAAAAGTTTTGCGTTGACACTGTCGAATTCTGTGGATACGACTCTCTCCCCCTCCACCCCGTCCTCATGATTTCACTGTAGTTACCATGCTGGGCCTTTAGATGGCGCTGTGATTTTTGGAACCTTCACTACTGCGCATGCGCTGCCTGAGGTAAACAGCAGCTGAGGCAGCCTGCCTCGTCTGTTTTCCTCTCTGGCTAAAATCAGCTAACTACAAGTTGTTGTCAACAAGTTAACAACAAGTTAAAGCTGGAATTTGGATAAGAGTCAACAGATTTGAGTCAGTGGGACCCGCTTCATCTAACAAGCTGACACCACTGCTGTGGACCAGAACCAGAACCGCTGAGTGGACTGTGGACCAGAACCAGAACCGCTGAGTGGACTGTGGACCAGAACCGGACTTTACTCCGTGATGCAGCTGACTTACAGCAGGTAAATCAACGTTCTTAATATAATGTTTGCTTGTGTTTACTTTGATCACACAACAACTGAGTTTTTATTTATTTATTTCTGCCAGGTGGAGAAGCTGTCGTTCCAACAAACAGGCAGACGGTTCGGCGGTTCTGATGGGTCCAGATGAAAACACAGCAAGAGTCCAGTTCATTAACGTAGTTACAGTTCGGTTCACGTGTTTTAATAGTGTGTTCAGTTTAATTCTCAGTGTTTGTGTTTTAAACTTTGGTGCTGAATAAATAAATAAATAAAAAATAAACCTGGTGTCTTCATTTTCACAGCACGTTACGCACTGTTTAAAAAATGTAACGAGTCCAGATAGATACTGTAGTTCAGATAAATTTAACATCTCCCACGCCAACATAAATACTGTTTATTATTGTTAAACTGTTATATTTTGCAACGTGACACGTGAAATGTCAGACTGTCCACGCGCATGCGGGCTGCGCGCATGTGGTTGACACAAAAGCTCCACGGGAGATGTTTACATTATCAGCGGGGGGTCAGCGAAAAACTTCCACCTTGAGAGCAGGGTCAGAAAAGTATCGGTGTCATCGAGGGGGGCCAGCAGCGTCGTGTAGGCGATAAGCAAAGTCGCAAAGAGAAAGTAGCGGTTACACTCAAAATACGCGCCGTGTAAACTGGCCCATAGACACCCCAAGATGTGTAGTGGCCGGGACGCGAACCCGTGTCCTTCGGGTCCCAAGTCAAACGCCCTAACCACTACACCATCCTGGCTCCTTGTGCATTAATTAGCACTTTTAATATGTGTTGTAAATAACACCGCTATAATCACACTAAATCTTAGCACAATAATTGTAAAGCTCACTGAGTGAAAGTCATTTTTGTATTTTCTATCATCAGTTGGCTGAGGTGGCAGAAGCCAGCCACTAGGGAGCACAAGCCAGTGTATCTCTTGTGCCGGTCCCAAGCCCGGGTAAATGGTGAGGGTTGTGTCAGGAATGGCATCCGACGTAAAACACTTGCCAAAACCATAATGCGAGTTCATCAAAGTGAAACCATACCGGATCGGTCGAGGCCCGGGTTAACAACGTCCGCCACCGGTGCTGTTGACAAACAGGGTGCCGGCGGAAATTGTACTACTGTTAGTCGAAGACCCCGAGGAGGGAAACGTGTCAGGAGACAGAGGGAGAGGAGGAAAGTGAAGAATGTAGGACTGAGGGTTGCAACTCTAAATGTGGGGACAATGACAGGCAAAGGTAGAGAGCTGGCTGACATGATGCAGAGAAGAAAGGTAGATGTTTTATGTGTCCAAGAGACCAAGTGGAAGGGCAGCAAGGCTCGCAGTATTGGAGCAGGGTTCAAACTGTTTTACCATGGTGTGGATAGAAAGAGAAATGGAGTAGGGGTGGTCCTGAAGGAGGAGTTGGCAAAGAATGTAGTAGAGGTGAAGAGAGTGTCAGATAGGGTGATGTGTCTAAAGGTAGAAGTAGAAGGTCTGATGCTAAACATAGTAAGTGGTTATGCTCCACAGGTTGGATGTGATGGGGAGGAGAAAGATAAATTTTGGAAAGATTTGGATGAAGTGATAGAGAGTATTCCCAGGGAGGAAAGAGTGGTGATTGGAGCAGACCTGAATGGACATGTTGGTGAAGGAAACAGAGGGGATGAGGAAGTGATGGGTAGGTTTGGTGTCAAGGAAAGAAACCAGGAAGGACAGATGGTGGTGGATTTTGCCAAGAGAATGGAAATGGCTATAGTCAATACCTATTTCCAAAAGAGGGAGGAACATAGAGTGACATATAAGAGTGGAGGAAGGAGTACACAGGTCGACTACATTCTGTGTAGAAGAGGAAACCTGAGGGAGATTGGAGACTGTAAGGTTGTAGCAGGGGAGAGCGTGGCCAGACAGCATCGGATGGTTGTGTGTAGAATGACTGTTGTTGCGAAGAAGAGAAAACGAGTAAAACCAGAGAAGAAGACCAAATGGTGGAAGCTAAAGAAGGAAGAATGTTGTGAGAAATTCAGAGACGAGCTGTTAAAGGCTCTGGGTGGTAAGAAAGAGCTTCCAAGTGACTGGGCTACTACAGCAACAGTAATTAGAGAGACAGGTAGGAAGGTACTTGGTGTGTCATCTGGACAGAGAATAGATGATAAGGAAACCTGGTGGTGGAATAGTGAAGTGCAGGACGCCATTCAAAGAAAGAGATTAGCCAAGAAGAAATATGACAGTGAGAGGACTGAAGAGAGGAGACAGGAATATAAGGAGATGGGACATAGAGCAAAGAGGGAAGTAGCTAAGGCAAAGCAGAGGGCGTACAATGAGTTATATGGGAGACTGGACACTAAAGAGGGCGAGAAGGACTTGTACCGATTGGCAAGACAGAGGGATCAGGCTGGAAAGGATGTGCAGCAGGTTAGGCTTATTAAAGATGGGAATGGGAATGTTCTAACAAGTGAGGAGAGTGTGATGGGAAGATGGAAGGATTACTTTGAGGAGCTAATGAATGAAGAGAATGAAAGAGAAAGAAGAGTGGAGGTAATAGAAACTGTGGACCAGGAAGTGGGAAAGATTAGTGAGGGTGAAGTCCGGAAAGCTCTGAAAAGAATGAAGAAGGGGAAGGCAGTAGGACCTGATGACATACCAGTGGAGGTTTGGAAATGTCTTGGAGAGATGGCAGTGAGGTTTTTGACTCAAATATTTAATGGAATATTTGAGGGTGAGAAAATGCCTGAAGAATGGAGAAGAAGTGTGCTGGTTCCCATTTTTAAGAACAAGGGTGATGTACAGAGTTGTAGCAACTACAGGGGAATTAAGTTGATGAGCCACACAATGAAGATCTGGGAGAGAGTTGTGGAAGCAAGACTTAGACAAGATGTGACTATCTGTGAGCAGCAGTATGGTTTCATGCCAAGAAAGAGCACCACAGATGCCATCTTTGCTTTGAGGATGTTGATAGAGAAGTACAGAGAGGGTCAGAAAGAACTCCATTGTGTGTTTGTGGATTTAGAAAAAGCTTATGACAGGGTACCAAGAGAAGAGGTGTGGTATTGCATGAGGAAATCTGGAGTGGCAGAAAAGTATGTTAGACTGGTACAGGACATGTATGAGGACAGCAGGACAGTGGTGAGATGTGCTGTGGGAGTGACAGATAGCTTCAAAGTGGCGGTGGGATTGCATCAAGGATCGGCTCTGAGCCCCTTCCTGTTTGCTCTGGTGATGGACCGACTAACAGATGAGGTCAGGCAGGAATCCCCATGGACTATGATGTTTGCAGATGACATTGTGATCTGTGGTGAGAACAGGGAACAAGTGGAAGAGAACTTGGAGAGGTGGAGGTATGCTCTTGAAAGAAGAGGAATGAAAGTCAGTCGTAGTAAGACAGAGTACATGTGTGTGAATGAGAGGGAGGCCAGTGGAACAGTGAGGCTACAAGGAGCAGAGGTCACAAAGGTGCAGGACTTCAAGTACTTGGGGTCCACTGTCCAGGAAAATGGGGAATGTGGTAAAGAGGTGAAAAAGAGAGTCCAGGCAGGATGGAGTGGATGGAGAAAAGTTTCAGGAGTGATTTGTGACAAAAAGGTGTCAGCAAAGGTCAAAGGAAAAGTTTACAAGACAGTGGTGAGACCAGCTATGTTGTATGGTCTGGAGACAGTGGCATTGACAAAAAGACAGGAGAAAGAACTGGAAGTAGCAGAAATGAAGATGCTGAGGTTCTCCTTAGGAGTGACAAGGATGGATAAGATCAGGAATGAGATAATCAGAGGTACAGCACATGTTGAACAACTGGGAGATAAAGTTAGGGAGGCCAGACTGAGATGGTTTGGACATGTCCAGAGGAGGGACAGTGGGTATATTGGTAGAAGGATGTTAGAAATGCAGCTGCCAGGAAAAAGACAAAGAGGGAGACCAAAGAGGAGATATATGGATGCAGTTAGAGAGGACATGGAGGTAGTTGGAGTGAGGACAGAGGATGCAGAGGACAGAGTGAGGTGGAGGAGGATGACTCGCTGTGGCGACCCCTGAAAAGGGAAAAGCCGAAAGAAGAAGAAGAAGTTGGCTGAGGTGGCAGGCTTAAATTAGGTCAGCACCAAAAGGTAATCACTTGTAGAGTTTAATCCAAAGATTTTTCCTATTGAAAAGTTCATTAAAATCAATTATGTTGTACATTACATATTTTTCTAAACATCCCCCCCCCCCACACACACACACACGCGCGCGTGCGTACACACACACACACACACACACACCAGGGGGAGAGGGAGAAAGAGAAAATCAAAACATTATTTTTCATCTTTGCTTTCCAGTTTGCCTTCCAGTGGTGGGAAAGAACTTCATGTGTACTTTTTAGATTAGGCTTGACCGTGTGAAATAGTTCGCATTTTCCTCAAGTTGACCTATTGTTATGCAAAAATACTCAATGCAAGAACACGTACACAGAAAGACACAGTGACATTTCTACAGGCCAGAAAGATGAAGGAGCAGGTTAACTAAAACAATCATGAAGCACAGGCATGAGTGATAAAGTTGCAATGAAGACAATATTTATAGATGAAGTTATGGCTACATTTTCACTGCAGGCAAACGTGGCTCAAATCAGATTTTTTTTTTCTCTCCAAATGTGATCCAGGCTAGGGCCAGTCCAACCCAGACCACTTTCATATGTGGTGCTGCATTGCATAAATGGCCAATGTTTCCAAAATGACCACAGTTAGAATGGTCATATGGCATTCTATTTGACCTTTACGTCCATGAAGTACTTTTAATGAAGTATCATGGTACCATGGTATTGTGGTTATTGAAGTAACAAGGGCATTGAAGTATGTGTATGCAGATCAATCCAAATAATGACATTACTGATACCAATGTCATGCAATTTAAATTGTGGAACTCCACATGTCTTGTGTTACAAAACACGTCTAGTAGCATCTTTTTTTTTCTTGTTTATTTTTTTTTTTTTTCCTTTTTAGATTTCCTTTGCCCTCAATGACTGAAAATCTCCAACATCAAATAAAATCAACAGTTGTACAGGGTTTTGTTTTTATAAGAATTTCATGCATTTAAATTTTCTTGGTAACACTTTACAATAAGGTACAAAACATTTGCTTTCTGGGGAATACCTTAGGAACGAATCAGGAGCTAATGGGTAGTTAACCAGTTTGTATTTGGGAACACTCAGCCAATCCTTTTATGAGACTACTGGCTTGTTACCTAGTTAGTGAGGAAACCTAAGAGAAACAAATCAAGAACTTATGGGTTTTATGGCTTATAGGTTTACAAGAGATAAAATGGTAAATGGAGCTTATAGCACTTTCCAGCCCCCTATGAGGGGCCCCAAAGCGCTTCACAGTACCAGCCATCCACCCATTAATACACACATTCATACACCGGTAGCGGTGGTCTGCCATGCAAGGCACTGCCAGTCCTACCGGGAGCAACTTGGGGTTAAGTGTCTTGCCCAGGGACACAACAAGGTATGCAGTGACCGGGGATCGAACCTGGGACTTTCCGGTCCTGAGCCGGCTGCCCTGCAACTACACCAGCTTGACCCCAATAAAATCCAATAATATCAGTAATCACTAAGAAACCATTTTTTGACAATTACGAGCTGTGACCTCACTGGTTAAGGGTTTATTCAGATTCCACATGGATAATTTCTCCTCTTTCTGTGGTAACAAACCAGTAGTCCCCTAATGAGGCTTGGCTGTGCATTTCCCAGTAAGTAGGCTACTGGTTAACTACCCATTAGCTCTTGATTCGTTCCTCTTTGGTGTCCTTGGTAACTACCCATTAGTTCTTGATTAGTTACTCTTCATTTACAAGGTAACACACCAGTAGTCCACTAATAAGCCTTGGCCGTGTGTTCCCCAGTAAGTACTGATTAGCTACTGATTTGTTTCTCTTTGGTTTCCATGGTAACTATGCGTTCTTGATTAGTACCTCTTCATTTCCCAGGTAACTAACCAGGAGTCCCCTAATAAGGCTTGGCTGTGTGTTCCCCAATAAATACAGGTTTACTATCCATTAGCTCCTGATTAGTTCCTGATTAGTTCCTTATGCATTCCCTTGTAGTTAAGCAAATTTTGTGTGCATCATTGTAAAGTGTTACCCTTTTATTTATACAGGTTTAGTCTCGTTGAGCCTCGAGGGTTATTTTACAAGAGAGATCTGTTTTTAACAAATAATGATGACAACAGTAAACAATAAAAGCCGCAAGCGGCGTTGAGGCCCTCACAGCTCTGCGCTACTCCGGCCTTATTGTGGCGAGCATGGGAACTCTAGCTAGTCACCCAGTCGCTATCATGGTGCGCATTTGCCAAATATTCAAAATCACATGCAAACTCCAGAGCTCCAGCATCGCCTGCTGGTCTTGTATTCGCCACGCTGCCACGCCCACGCCTACATCTTCCAACGAAAACTCATAGTGTTTTAAAACACATCAGATCAATGTATTATCTGCCTTCTAGCACAGGATCATCTTGACTAGATCAAGGGCGTGAGAGATGGAGTGGCTTTAAACTGCCAGAAAGGTATGAAATTTGTGAACAAAATGACCCTTTGACCCAAAATGGCTGACTTCCTGTTGGTTTTGGACCAGGGCTCCAAGATACTTTTTTGTAGGTCCTGACAATGTACACGTGTACCACGTTTCATAATTCTGGGATGAAGCATGGCTGGGGGCTGATTTTTAACATATATTCTAGGGGGCGCTGTGGAAGAATCAGGCCACGCCCACTACATATTGGAATGCAGTCCTGTCGAGGGATGGATAAGTATCGATCTTAGTGAGTTTGATGCAGCTGGGAGCTTATACTTTACAATATTGGGAAGTTATTCCAGCTTGATGTTTCATAGAGAATGGCCAGATTTGAGGCTTGGCCATGCCCACATGCTTTGACATAGAAAAATACTTTTAACAACTTTTGACCTTCAATGCCTCAAGATTGTGCTGACCAAGTTTGACGCCTGGATCTCGAAAGCTCTAGGACGAGTTCGCTCAGATATGACGTCAATGAAATAGACAAAATTGTGACTTTGACCTAAAATGGCCGACTTCCTGTTGGCTTTGGACCATTGCTCCAAGATACTTTTTTGGAGGTCCTGACGAGATACACATGTGTACCAAATTTCATAATTCTAAGATAAAACATAGCTGGGGGCTGGTTTTTTTTTATATTCTAGAGGGCGCTGTTGAGGAATTAGGCCACGCCCACCAAGTATTGCATCGGATCCCTGCCGGGGGGTAAACAAGGATCGATGTCAGTGAGTTTGGTGCAGCTGGGCTGAAACATATGGAATCTAGAGCAAAACGTATGGTGGCGGCGTGACCTGTAACTTCGCCGCGCTGCCACGGCCACGCCCTCTGCTGTAAACTGTTTGCGCTTTAAAACAAGTGAGACCAACTTGTTATCAGTCATCTGACACAAGATCATCTTGATTAGATCAAGAGAGCCATAGTTTGAGCTTTCCAAGCCAAAAAAGTCACTTCCTGTTCTGAGGGGGCGGGGCTTAGATGAGGTCAGACTATGAAAACATAGGATCGTCAGGCATCCAACCAGGATCCCTCATGCCAAGTTTGGTGCCAATGGACCATCTAATGAGAAAGTTATAGCGTTTCGTTTGTTTCGGCGAGTACGCCAAATTCTCTGCTCCGCCACGACCCCTGAACATATACGAAAAGTCAATTTTATTGATAACTTTTAAAGGCCCATGCCTTAACTGCATTCTGACCAAGAATGAAGCCAATAGGTCAAATGTCTGAGAAGGAGTTTGTCAAAGTTCGACATGAGTTAAACTGAAAATGTGAGGATGTCACCTGTTCCTCACCTGATTCTCTTCTTAATTGTCCACAGGTGTCTTCCTCTGGTCTCATTAGTGACTAGTATTTACTCTCTGTGAGTTTCTCAGGAGAGGCAGTTGGGTTCCTGACTTCACATGAGAAGGAGCTGGTTTTCCTGAGGCTGCAGTAGCAAGTCCTTGCACATGACGTTAATTGAGCATTGTCCTTCCATGGTGTCATGATTCTGCTGGTCTGCTCCACCTGCTCTCCCACGGGCTCCTGCTTTGTCTGCACCAAGGGTCCCCTTTGGGGGCCTGGTAAGTTTTTGCTGCCTCACCAGCAATTCATCCTATGTGATGTTAGTGCAGTTCACTAATTGTCATTTTTGTCCCCCCCGAGTCATCTGGTCCTCCTGCTGTTGGGTCCATCCTTCCACGCCGGCCGGTCCAGATTCCAGCTAGAACCGGCCCAGGCGTTCCAGCGAATTCAGCTCTTGCATCGGATCGTGACAGAAAAATGACCCAAATTTGACATTTGACCCAAAATGGCCACCTCCCAGTGCATTTTAGAGGGTACCTCCAAGAGACTTTTTTTCTTGAATCGGGGGGGATATACCTATGCACCGAGTTTAAGATCTGCACGACCTACGGTTTCCCCCAACTCACGTTAGGGGGCACTGTAGAGCAGTTTGGCCACGCCCACTTGTGATTCCACCATAATCCAAAAATTTTAGTTGGGGGACAATTTTGGGTCAAGTTTGGTGAGTTTTTGATATGTTAAAGGCCCCAAACAGCCTCGCGAAGTGACGGAAAAAAAATAATAATTTAGATGAACTCGAGCGATTACAATAGGCCTTCTCAGCGCTTCGCTGCTCGGGCCTAATTATAAAACAAGCATATAAATTGAAGGTAAATAAAAAAAAATTATATGAAAATGAAAACAAAACAAAAACAGCTACCAGTACATTGTAAAGTGATGTAAAATACAAAAAACAGGAATATGTCTGGTTTGGTTTTTGCCATGAACTTAACATATGTTTGAAGCCACTTAGAGAGGTCAAAGTTGAGGGCTTCAGATCTTTTTGCAAGGTATTCCAGGAGCAGAGTAGGAGATGGTTATTTTGCCTAGTTCAGTCCGCACTGAGGGAACACTGCATGTAATAATGTCCTGAGAGTGCATGCCATAGCTGCACTCACGCAGTGACATTTAGGAGGAGATGTATGAAGATAACAGGCCCAAAAGTGATTTAAAGATGAAACTGTACCAGTGTGAGAATCTGTGTTAAGAATGTCGGAATCCATACTGTACTTGGGTATGTTTTTTTTTTTTTACTTTTAGCTTGTCACTCCTCTTCCAGAAAGGCAATTATGTGCCTAAATAAGCTGAAGGTAGCAAGCTCAAATGTAAACACTGGATGATGCGAGCTTGAAAGATAATTTAGTTGTCTCTGACCGCACAACAACTTTTGAACCAACCCACACAATGAATTCACATGTTAATGTAACTTCTTCTGTGGGTTGCTTCAGGGCTGTAGAATGATCACACTGGGGTTTGTTGGTAGTTGCTTTTAAATTGAGTGCCAATGTAAATAAGAATGATTGTAAATAAGAATGCCAAAAAATTAGTGTTTAGCGTTACTATCTGCAATAAGAACAAAGCCTAACAGTGCAAGTACAGTACAGTATACAGTATACCGATAACCCCAAATACTAAAATAACTATTCTAGAGTTTCAAGAACTAAAATGTAATGTTAAGGCAAAACAACAAAGAGCAAATAAATACCATAATCACTCCATCTGTCCATCCATCCACTATCTTTTTTGCTTATTCCTTTTCAGGTACGGGGTCACTGTATTGCCCATATCCAGCAGTCACTGTGCAAGAGGCTGGGGACACCCTGGACATGTCTCCAGTCCATCGCAGGGACACAGAGAGACAAAATAAAAAACCTTACCTCACTCATACCTAGAGACAATACCAATACGCCTAACATGCATGTTTTTGGTCTGTGGGAGGAAACCGGAGTACCGAGCGAAAACCCATGCATGCATGGAGAGAAGATGCAAACTCCACCCAGTGCAGTCTCCGGACTGGGGTTTGTACCAGGGAGACTTGCTCGCTGAGAGGCAGCAGCTCTACCAACTGACTGGCAACCAGCTCTACACATTGCCACCCAAGTAAATATCTGAAAAGCATTATGGTAAATGGTAAAGGGACTGCACATATAAAGCGCTTTTCTACCTATTCAAAATATTCAAAGCGCTTTACACTACAATCTGCATCCTCATTTACCCATTCATACTGCACCCCACTATTTCTGTACAAAGAATGCAAATGCGTATTACATTCATACACTGATGGGACAAACATCGGATGCAATGATGGGTTCAGTGTCTTGCCCAGGGACACTTTGGCATGTGACTGCTGGTGAAATTGAACCCCTTGCATTGGAGGACAACTGCTCTAACCACTAAGCCACAGCCACCCAGTGAAATTATAAAGGAAGTTATAAGCAGTAAAAATACGATTGGAGATTTTTACTTGGTGCACAAATAAAAGTAACAAAAAAATGTAGATCAGAATGGCAGTATTCTTATTTACTTAGAGGGATCCTTACCAGAACATGTTTATTCCAATAATTCAAAATAAAATAAATAAAGTTGAAGTTTGGCTAAAAGCAGAATATAGATAACCAACGTTGAACTTAAGTGAAGAAAATAACTTTTTGTACAAAAAATATTATAGCAACAACAAATCAGTTGCCTTTTAAAAGAGTGGTGACCCTACATCTTACAGACTATGCATTTTTTAAATATTTTTATCAAAATCTTGTTGACATCTGTGAATTATGATGAACAAAGGAAGGTAAGGTGAAGTAACAGCTCATTGTTTAAAGTGAAAACTGATGACAACTACGTTTGAGTTGGTCAAAGAAGGAGACTGGACTCCAGATTTTCTTTAGAAGAAGGAAAAAAAAACATGTGCATCAAAATATGATTAACATGAAACAGATTCTTGAGCAAACTGAGGCGTGGAATCAATTAAAATAAAAAGGACCCTAATGAAGACTTTTCGCCTTTTTTGAGCAGGTGTGTGCCCTGTTTTCATTTACCAGCCTTTTTTTTTTTATTTGAGATAGCTGGA
>JBBPBX010026636.1:11392-37949 GCA_038048925.1 Garcialebias charrua | reverse complement strand
CTGAAGGCATTCCTGCCTGCTACGCTTATCCAGTTCGCCTCGATCTGGGTTGTTTGATGCGACTTAGCCACAACGATATCATTCAAGCCCAGGATGCAGACCCAGCAATCGCTCCCATTAAGCAATCACTTTGGCAGGGCACGCCATTTTCACCAGGGGATAACACTGTGGCTAACTTGCTAAACAGAGAGGCAAGTAAACTTGTCATCAAAGAGGGTTTGCTCTATAGAAAAGTTAAGAGATCTTCTGGAGATGAAATTCACCAGATAGTGCTCCCTACAGAACATGTCTCCATGGTGTTAAAATCACTCCATGACGAATCTGGGCACCTGGGAGTGGAAAAAACTCTTGGACTTGTCCGTGACAGGTTCTATTGGCCCAAGATGGGAGCTCAGGTTGAGCAATATGTAAAAAACTGTGGAAGATGCATCACTCGTAAATCACTTCCGCAGCGAGCTGCTCCTTTAAATCAGATAACAAGTCAAGGCCCGCTCAACCTTGTGTGCATCGATTTTCTATCACTTGAGTCAGACTCGCAGGGGTTTTCCAGCATCCTAGTTGTGACAGATCATTTTACGCGGTATGCCCAAGCCTTCCCGGCTAAGGATCAAACGGCTGCCACGGTGGCAAAGATTCTTTGTGAGCGTTACTTCGTGCATTATGGACTCCCAGCACGAATACATTCAGACCAAGGGAGGGATTTTGAAAGTAGACTGATCAAAGACCTCTTAAAGATGCTTGGGATCCGTAAGTCAAGAACGTCTCCCTATCATCCGCAAGGAGATCCCCAGCCCGAAAGATTCAACCGTACACTTCTATCGATGCTTGGAACCCTTGAGCCGAAGCAAAAGAACAAGTGGAGTCAAAAGATAAGTCAGTTGGTTCACGCTTACAACTGCACTCAAAATGAAGCAACAGGATACTCGCCTTACTTGTTAATGTTTGGACGAGAGGCTCGGCTACCAATAGACATTTGCTTTGGTGTGTCGGATGAAAGTCAAAAGTCTGTCTCCTACCATCAGTATGTCACCAAGCTGAAGAAAGATCTTGAGAGAGCTTACAACTTGGCGACAGAGACCGCTGACAAGAACCATAAACGGAACAAGGTAGCTCACGATAAGCATGTGAAAGAACAAGTTCTGGAAAAAGGTGACAGAGTCTTACTGGAAAACTTTGGTGTGACAGGAAAACAAAAGCTGAAAACCAAATGGAGACCTATGCCTTACCTTGTTGTGGATAAATTACCCAATCTCCCTGTTTACACAATTAAACCTGAACGAGGTGGAGGTCCAGAGAAGACGGTTCATCGGAATCACTTGTTGCCTATTGGATACCTTGTGAGACTTCCATTGGATGATAGTGAGACAGAACCACCAAAGAGATGTATGACAAGAGCACAACTACAAAGGGAAAGTGGACTCCAAAGGTCTTCCCACAGGGATGAGGAAATGTACTCAGACTCAGAGTACGAGGAAGTATACTTATCCAAACCATTGGGAGTTGACTTGGATGGACTGCTAACTCATCCAGAGTTTTCCAACAGATTATCTGGGCTCACCACCAGTGAAACTGACCAACCAAGATCAGTCCAAGACTTGGGAGAGTTAGAGGCAGTTCCTAGTACCTACTCAGACGACGCCACTATCCCTGCTCCAGCACTTGATGACCTAGTGGAGGAAACAGACCTCAACTCAGTACGTATGCCTGCTGAAAGATCAAGGAGAATTGTTCGACCTGTAGTTCGATTGACCTACGATGAACTCGGCAAGCCTTCTGACCAGCCAGTGACAGTCTTCAGCCATGGAGTGTTGGTGGGAAGTGGAACCTACCAAGTCCCCAGAAGCCAGTTTTGCCATACCTTCTGGTGTCACCCCCTGGCCATGTGTGAAACATGTTCAAGGTTAAGTTCTCATTAAAACTAGTTTTAATGTTAGCCTCTGTTAGTTGTCTAACTTTTGATTTGATGAGGACATCAAAATCTTCTAGCAGGGGGAAGATGTAGCCCAGTGGATAAACTGAGGTTTCTACAAGGTAACAATGAGGTTAATAGAAGTCTTACATAATTCAAGACAAAACACAAATATATTAAAAGTAAACATTTATTTACTAATGCATAACATTGATGACAGTTATGGGTTTTTCATATTCTTGTTTCTGAAAGAAATACACTTGTATTTTCCCTTACTTTAATATTTAAATAATATTAAGGGTAAATATAGTTACTAAGTAAATAAAACTGTATTTTGTAAATCAATTGAGCATTATTTTATGTAAATATTGCATGTGGAAGAAGTATTAGTTTGACGTAAGATGCACTGTGTATTTATTTGGTTGAGCCACCTGATTGGTCACTGGGACTGCTCGTCCAGTAGGTGAGCCTCCTGATTGGTCACTGGGACTGCTCGTCCAGTGCGTGACTCGTGATTGGTGAAGAGGGAAGAGGAAGGCGGGACGAACCGGGTTGATGCAGAACCGAGCCGGGCAGACGAGCAGAGGAAAAAGTGAGAAGATACAGACTCAAGAGGGAGAAAGTTGGACAAAGCGCCTTGGTGAGGACAAATTTAAGACAAAGTTGGAGGAGCTTGGTCGACGCGAAGGGAGGGACGAGAGGATACAGACGCAAATAGTCCTGGCGAGCTTTGAGTTGAGGAGTTTCAGTTTCGCGGGCTCTGCTGCTGCGTTCAATGGACGTGGGAGAAGAAGAGGACGAGTGAATTGCAACGTTCTCAAAGTTTCCTCTGGGATTTACAAAAACTCTGGGTTTTTGTAACAGGCCTGCAACGTTTTTCCCACTCTTCTGGAGGTTGTGAGTAATAAATTGACTGGGTTACTTTTTGTACAGGACTGTGTATATTGATGCACATGGACATTTACTGTTGTTCTTTGGTGAAAAGAAAAAAAAAGACCTGTAATATTCCTTTTGTTCTGCCTTATGTGAAGAGGTATTTTGTTTAAATTTTAAGAGTTTTCCGGCTATAAAGTTTATGGTGGTGACTAGTTAAACTTCCTGTCACTCACTATTAGGTTATTTAGTTTAATAAATTAAGGCTGAATCATTTTGCCTCAAATTACACTGTTTCTCTGGGTCCTATTTGTATTAAACTAGGTCATTGGTGCTGCACACCGATTGGGGTACCAGATTGATACCGAACCCAAGCACCCTCCATTTTAGGTTTTCAGCATAAAGTGTGCAGAGGTGCTACATATATATATATACACTGTATATATATATATACATATATATATATATATATATATAAATAAATTCAGATCTGATTCAAAATTAGACAGGTCTCTCTTGTAAATGAGTCCTCGAGGCTCAATGAGATTAACCTGACTAAATAAAGGTTGAATGAATATACTGTATATACTGTATATATAAAAACAATACATTTTAGTAATTGTATTTCAGTTTTTCAATGCAGTTTTTCCAAGTCATGCTGCTTGTAGCATTAAATCAGAATGCACAAAATATCACCAACTGCCTTACTTTTAACTATTTATTAATTAGCTCAATTGATGCAATATGCCATAAAAAAAGACATGCTTTGTTATTGAAAATATGTCATTAGGAGATACATAGCCGATTGACTTTATCAGTATAATAAAGACACTTATCATAATAATCCAGTGTTTCTCCTACCATACGAAATATGAAATGTTGGCTCACTATTATTTGAACGCATGGTAACCAGGGTGCATTTCCTGTGTTCCAGTCTTGAAACACAACAAAATTGAATAAAACAACCATATTTGCATTGTGTTCCATGATGCATGATGACATCATCAACTCAGAGCAACAATGTCTTGAAACACAATTTTTTAAAGTATTTAAAAAAATGTATTATAAAAAATTAAAACATATTTGCATTGTGTTTATGATGCATGATGACATCGTCAACTCAGAGCAACGATGTCTTGAAACACAAAAAAATTATTTAAAAAAATTATTTAAAAAAAATATATATATAAAAAACATATTTGCATTATGTCCCATGATGCATGATGACACCATCAACTCAGAGCAACAATGTCTTGAAACACAAAAAAATATTTTAAAAAGTGTATTTAAAAAAATTATTTAAAAAAAAACATCTTCGTATTTCCTGTGTTTCATGATGCATGATGACATCATCACCTCAGATCAAAGTGTGCTTGGATCCTTTGCATGCATGATGACATCATCACCTCAGATCAAAGTGTGCTTGGGTCATTTGTTGAATCATGCATGAATAATGCATGATGACATCATCACCTCAGATCAAAGTGTGCATGGGTCCTTTGATACATCACTCGCAAAAGTCTATAAATATAAGTGGAACACGGTTTTGGAAACAGTTCTTTGAACTTGTTTGTGTGTTGTACTAGTGTTTGAAAAATGGACAAATACGTGAAAAAAATTGCGTCAGTCTTGACGCAGGGTATTTTGAACCACTTGACTGAAAGTTTAACTTTTCAAGCAAAAGTCGGTGCCACTATTAAAGACAAGTCTAGCGTTTTCAACATCGTAGAAGTCTTAAAATATGGTCAATTTGGAGATGTCGTTACATGCAGAAAAGAAGGAACTAAAGAAGTATTTGCTTTGAAATGCAGAAAGAAATACAAATGTTCCGGTAGAGCCGAACAAGAGGTCAGTGCTTTAAGTTGTCTCAAAACTCGAGATCCTGACAGAGACCATGTAGTTAAGTTTATTGAAAACTTCACATTTAAGAATTGTGAATGCCTTGTTTTTGAAAAACTTGATTTAAACCTTCAGGATTTCATGACAAAACGAAATTGTACACCTCTTAAGCTAAGTGAAATCAGAGGAATTGCCCACCAAATGCTTGTAGCTTTGAGAGTATTAAAATACTCTGGGATCACTCATGCAAATATACGGCCTGAGAACATCTTATTTGTGAGCCATCTCTCTCAGCCATTCAGAGTGAAACTAGCAGGTTTTGGGAACGCGGTCGCGACTCTCAAATTATCAGAGGCCAGGCTTCCTTTTTCTTGGGGCTTTAGCGCACCAGAAATCTTCTGGGATTGTTCGTTGGATGGAAGCATTGACACGTGGAGTCTTGGCTGCACGCTGGCGTATCTGTTTCTTGGTCGAAATCTGTATCCAACGGACTGTGAGTACAATTATTTGAAATGTATTGTTAAATTACATGGCAAACCAGACGATTCTGTCCTTGACATATGCTGGCGTGCTCAGACCTATTTTACTCACGATAAAAAAGAAGATACATGGAGGTTTAAAACAACCAAAGAATATTATGAAGCAACCAGAAAGAGAATTAAACCCAGTGAGTGGCCTTATGATAATTTAGAGTCGCTAGATGATTTAAGAAAAACACAAACAGACTTGGAGTCAGCTGAACTAGAAGATCTGGGAGCATTTATAGATTTCCTTAAAACTCTGTTAAAACTGCATCCACAGGACAGAGTCTTGCCAAACTGCGGACTGCAACATACATTTATTACAATGAACCACCTGAACAACAACAATCGTAACCTATATAGAATTTTAGGATTTAGATTAATGGTTGGGTGCGGATTTGTGAGTGTAGATTCAGATGTCAGTGAGGACGAAGACGAGGAATCGAATGAGCCAGCAGTTAGTCTGAAAAACTCAAAAAATACCACAAATTTGTCTGAAAATATTTTTGAGAAAGGTTTTGGCCTCCGCCATAAAACAACTGACTACCACCTGGTTGAAAAACTTGGACAGGGGGCCTTTGGCACCGTTTCTAGATTCAGAAAAGGTTTTACAAACGAATTTGTGGCAATAAAATGTATAAACAGATGTTACCAACATTCGATTGCACGAGAAGCCAGAATATTGAAACAACTCAGAGAACTCGATGTGGACAAAAATAACATGATCAGGTGTTTTGACAGTTTTCCATACAAAGAACACACTTGCTTTGTGTTTGAATGTTTAGACTTGAGTTTGTTCGACTGGGTAGAAAAAAAATTGCCCAAACGTCTAAGTATTTCAGAAATCCGGCCGATTGCTGAACAGATGGTCGTTGCTCTCAATGCACTAAAACAGTTGGGCATTACCCATACAGACATCAAAGCAGACAACATAATGATTGTCAATCATGAAAAAATGCTTTTCCGTGTGAAGTTAATTGACTTTGGGCTCGCTTGCTCAACTCTAGAATTAACACAGAGCCCTTTGTTGCAAGTGGGTGTTTATAGGGCACCCGAGGTTTATCTGGGCTACCCTAAGGACGAAGGCATTGACATGTGGAGTCTGGGATCTGTACTGGGTTTTCTGTTCCTTTCGCAGTCCATGTATCCAGCAAGTTCTGATTTAGAAACCTTGGAATTTATAATAAAGCTGCATGGTATGCCTGACAAAACAATGATGGATATTGGCATGCATGTTGGCAATTATTTTCTAAAGGATCAGAGCGGCCCAGATCCTGTTTGGAGACTGAAAACAGCAGAAGAATATTTGAAAACAACAGGAATTCAAACTGACAAAAGCAAATATTACGAATGGTTTCAGTCTCTGGATGATTTGAAGAAAAAGGCACAGAAAACTGATAATCTCAATCAAATGAAAGATTTAGAATGCTTTATAGATTTTATTCGGCAAACCAAAAGAATCAATCCAGCTGACAGGATTCTCCCGGCTGATGCACTAAATCATGATTTTATTACAATGGCCCACCTTGCTGGTGCCAGAGATGATGTTTATGTGGCCGATGCATATCAAATCTTAGAAAAATGCCAACTTGGGAGCTCACACAGAAATTCTCTTAAGAAAGAGGATGTGGACCATAACACCGAGGCATGTGTTCCAGCCTCCACTAGAATGGCCCACTTTTCTGATGTTAAAAACGGCTCATCTGTCAGTAATGTTCATCAAATATTTGTAAAATGCAGACACAGTAGCCCGGTTAGTTCTATGGACTTCAAAAGCACATGTACTTCCAGTTCAAACGATTCCTTAGATCAAGCGGATAACAGATCTGAAAGGGACAAAGGAAGTATTAGAGATGGATTTAAGGGTCTGAGTGTGAAACTTGCAAGTGAAGAAAGTTTGGAATGTTTCACTCCCAATCTTCCAGACAGATTTAATAAAAACATTCGGTCAGGAAATCCCTTAAAAAACGACACAGACCCCTTCGAAGCCATTACCTCATGCAAAACAAACAAAGAATATTCTTGTCAAAGTAAAAATCCTTCACCTTGTGTAGAGGTGAAATCAAAAAGGAAATACTTTAAGAGGATTAGGAACGTCTTCTCAAGAATATTTAAATCCATCACAAGCTGTTTGAATAAGGGTAGAGAGTCATCTGAACAACAAGCCAGCAACAAACCACATGTAAATATTGCATGGGGAAGTGTTTGAAAAAAAAAAAAAGGTTTAAGGTTCACATATCTGCCTTTCTGTATGAGGTTTGCATTTGGGGGTTTTCTCCAGGCAATCTGGTTCCCCCACCTTCCGGGTCTAAAGTCCACATCTGCATGTGCTTTGTGTAGTAGCTTTAAAAACAGACAAAATCGACGACAACGAAAACTTGGCTGTGCGGTAGTGTAAAGGTTAGCAAAAAAAAAAAAGGATTACTATTCAAATATCTGCTTTTCCATGTAGAGTTTGCATGTTGTCCTTGTATGTAGGGGTTTACTCCAGGCACTCTGGTTCCCCTACCTCCCAGGTCTCAAGTCCACCCATTCTAAAGCTGTATGTGTATGACATGTAATAATAGCAAGTCACTTAAAAAATGACAACAAAAAACTTGGCTCTTTGGTAGTTGGAAGGTTAGCAAAAAAAAAAAAAAAAGGATACCTTTTCAAATATCTGCTTTTCCATGCAGTTTGTTTGTTGTCCTTGTGTATGTAGGGGTTTACTCCAGGCACTCTGGTTCCCCTACCTCTCAGGTCTCAAGTCCACCCATTCTAAATATGCATGTATGTGACATGTAATAATAGCACGTCACTAAAAAAAATAAAAAAAATAAAAACAAATAAAAAAATAAAACAACCCGACAACAACAAAACTTGTATGGTAGTGGGACAGTTAGCAAAACAAAAACAAAACAACAACAACAACAAAGAATTACTATTCAAAGATCTGCTTTTCCATGTAGGGGTTTACTCCAGGAACTCTGGTTCCCCCACCTCCCAGGTCTCAAGTCCACCCATTCTAAATCTGTATGTGTATGACATGTAATAATAGCAAGTCACTTAAAAAATGAAATAAAATAAAATAAATAAATAAATAAAACACCCGACAACAACAAAACTTGTATGGTAGTGGGACAGTTAGCAAAAAAAAGAAGAAAAAAAAAAGAAAAAAACACAACAACAACAACAACAACAACAGCAAAGGAATACTATTCAAATATCCGATTTTCCATGTAGAGTTTGCATGTTTTCCTTGTATGTAGGGGTTTACTCCAGGCACTCTGGTTCCCCCACCTCCCAGGTCTCAAGTCCACCCATTCTAAATCTGTATGTGTATGACATGTAATAATAAGTCACTTTTTAAAAAAAAAAAAAAAAAAAAAAAAAAAACAACAACAAAACTTGCCTGTATGGTAGTGGGACAGTTAGCAAAAAAAAAAGATTACCGTACTATTGAAATATCTGCTTTTCCATGTAGAGTTTGCATGTTCTATTTCGTGTAAGCTCCGCCCTTTAAAAGCTACGCTTATTGGGTTAATCCCTCGCTTTGCACCAAAACACTGAAGACTTTTAGTCTATGCCCACCTGTCGTGGGACCCCACCTGGTTCGTATTAGAACGCCCCTGGACCGGCAATCTGTTCCCATTTTTCTTCAGCCAATGCTACAACACTACGATTTTTTTCTCTACAATGAATACTTCAAAGCTCCACTGACATGATTTTTTAACTTTTCAAAAAATGGCACAACATATATAAATATTAAGATTGACCTCTGACCGTTTTTGGGAAAATAATGTTAAATGAATGAAAATTCCTCTCTAAAATTGTTTAAAATTAGCGCCGTTTTTTTAGACGGAAATTTCGGGTTTTCCGGTCACGTGTTTGTGACGTCAGATAAAGGAATTCCCTCCAACCGCACATTGAATACAATGGACAAATATATAAACGCATCCGTCGAATTTAGCCATCTAAAACTGTAGATATTAGCGATTTAGCTCCAGTTCGTGAAGCAGAAGTTATTTTGAGTGATAAAAAACAAGGAGCAATGTTTCATTTCTCCGTGTTGCTTGTTGTTATTTCAGGAAATGTTGCACATTCATGAATTGAGCACCAGATGTCAGCAAAGCTACCGTGAACTCTTACAGAGCTCTGTAATGGAGAAATATCTAAACGTATCCGTCGAATTTAGCCATTTAAAACATCAGATATTAGCGATTTGGCTTAAGTCCATGAAGTAGAAGTTATTTTGAGTGATAAAACACAAGGAGCAATGTTTCATTTCTCCGTGTTGGTTGTTTTTATTTCAGGAAATGTTGCACATTCATGAAGTGAGCACCAGATGTCAGCCAAGGGCTCACTTCATGAATGTGCAACATTTCCTGAAATAAAAACAACCAACACGGAGAAATGAAACATTGCTCCTTGTGTTTTATCACTCAAAATAACTTCTACTTCATGGACTTAAGCCAAATCGCTAATATCTGATGTTTTAAATGGCTAAATTCGACGGATACGTTTAGATATTTCTCCATTACAGAGCTCTGTAAGAGTTCACGGTAGCTTTGCTGACATCTGGTGCTCAATTCATGAATGTGCAACATTTCCTGAAATAACAACAAGCAACACGGAGAAATGAAACATTGCTCCTTGTTTTTTATCACTCAAAATAACTTCTGCTTCACGAACTGGAGCTAAATCGCTAATATCTACAGTTTTAGATGGCTAAATTCGACGGATGCGTTTATATATTTGTCCATTGTATTCAATGTGCGGTTGGAGGGAATTCCTTTATCTGACGTCACAAACACGTGACCGGAAAACCCGAAATTTCCGTCTAAAAAAACGGCGCTAATTTTAAACAATTTTAGAGAGGAATTTTCATTCATTTAACATTATTTTCCCAAAAACGGTCAGAGGTCAATCTTAATATTTATATATGTTGTGCCATTTTTTGAAAAGTTAAAAAATCATGTCAGTGGAGCTTTCAAGGACAACTGTGAAGACGTGCCCCGTGTGCCTGACGGGCTACATCTTGTCGACCGACCCGCACCTAATATGCGAGGGCTGTCTAGGCGTTGCTCATGCGCGACAGGCCTTGGAGCCGCATTCTACCCCGCCTTTCACATTTTGACGGTGGAGGAGAAGGCGCACCGGTTCAACCTCTTCCACCTGGCCGAGGAAGAGTGTCAACCGAGGGGAGACGTGTTGCTCGAGGAAAGAAAAACACAAAATAGAACATTTAGCCTACTTGATGTAGCACATTCAAGTATAAGAACCAATAATTAAAAAGGAAAATTATTGTCACCCAGTACTTTAGCAATGTAGCTATATTCCTTCAAATCACATCCATAGTAAACATGTGGACCGCAAATTAGCATAGTGCACACGTGTTCTGCAGCAGGGGTTCCTAACTTTTCCATGCCATGCCCTGCAAACTCCAATGGCTCATGGCTAGAGACACCCCTTGTAAACCCATAAACAATGCTCCAAAATAAGTAAAGTAACATCAACTTTTAGAATATTTGTTAACGTTATTCCAACTAAAAACTACTTTTCAACAAACTGTGGATGTTAACAGAACAAAAGAAATCAAACTTATATTAAAGTCTCTTAAATAAAATGTTATTATATTATAAATTATATTATGAATTCTAACTTAGGATAATGATTGAAAAACATTTGATTTTATGATTATTATTTAAAACATTTATTAGGATATCCTGATGCATCTCAGTAATCCAGGTAGAAAAATCAAAAAGAAAAAAATAAATAGGTCCTCTGGATGGTTTCTTCTTTGGTGAAACGTTTCGTCTCTCCTCCAAGAGACTTCTTCAGTATGAAGAAGTTTCTTCTTCAGTTTCAGTTCTTCAGACTGAAGAAGTCTCTTGGAGGAGAGACGAAACGTTTCACTAAAGAAGAAACCATCCAGAGGACCTATTTATTTTTTTCTTTTTGATTTATTAGGATAGTTTTTTATTTGTGACCCATACTTTGAAAACCACTGTTCTACAGAATAAAAAAAAATCACTTCATTAACTTAAAGGCAGGAAAAAAAACACTTACATAGGTGTATCTAGTTCACTGCAGACAGCTGCAAGGGCTCCTTCGCCTTCCTCTCTTGAAATTCTCACTATTCTTTCTACGGCTGAGAAGAGTGAATTCCACCTTGTGACAACAGGCCGTATGAGTTGGAGTTTGCAGTGGTCTTCAATTACTTCGGATGCAGTGGCTGATCTTGAATTCTTGTTCCACGGGCTAGAGCATTTGGCAAATGTGGACCTTGACACACGCTTGTACAATGGGTTGACCTCTGCTTTTGAAGCATCCACGGTGGACACTAAGTTGAGGAGATGACAGGCACAGCGATGGTGCTTGGGTAGCTGGTATTCCAAGTAGTCATCTTCGTCCAACAGTGCTCCAGCATCAACAAACTCAACATCCTCAGTGCTTTCCTCTTCTTCATCAAAAACATCATTTTGGCCACCATCATCTTCTTCGCCATCACCCTCTCCTAGAGGCTCAGGAGTGTTGTTCTTGTCTGTCTGCCCATAAACTCTGAAGGCTTTCAGGAAGTTTGATCCGTTGTCAGTTGTCGTGCGAACGATCTTCTCTCGGATATTAAATTCTGTATGAATGTCATTTAGGGCTCCAGCCAGGGCAGAAAAGGTATGTGACCCTTTAAGTTGCTTGCATGCCAGGGCAGCACAGCACCTCTGCATGGTCTGGGGGTTAAACCAGTGTGCAGTGACGCCAATGAAACCGCGACGGTGTGCCGTCCAGCAGTCTGTTGTTGTTGCTATGAACTTAATGTCATCAAGGGCAGCTTTTAGATTTATTTTCATTTCTGCAGAGGCCTTTGTGACTTTGTTTACAACAGTATTGCGTGTCATGACATTTGTATTTGGCTGAAGATGTTGCACAAGATCAATAAAGCCCTGTTGCTGAACAATGTGTGGTGGATGCAAGCCTTGGACAACGAATTTCAGGACGACTTTATCCACACTTGCCTGGGACACTCTTCGCGTCTCCCACAGCTTGGTTTGTTTTGAGGGTGGGCCCAAGGAACCTTCAGTGGATGACTTCCTTTTGAGGGCTGCTGAAGTCATTTGTGTGTACTTTTGTAGATGTGTGGGGTGTCTCTTCTGTGGAGAAAATAAATGCACACACACAGTTGAGATGCATACCATTTCTCTCAAATCACAAGCTCAGACCTAGGACTTCATTTATAAACTTCAAGCATGAAATTTATTACAGATGAAGGTCAGACTACAAGTTAGGGAGCAGTTTCACTGTTCACTTATGAAGAGGAGACCATTATATTGCCACCTACATAAAGCTGTTTTAAATTAAATTAGATTATAAATATTAAATACAGCAACTATTATTATTATTACAGCATTTCCTGCAAAATGCAATGTGATTGTTTGTTTCTGGATGATTTTGAGCAAAGATGCTAAAAGTGAACTGAACTGTCAATGCTCACTGAACCTGAACAGTTAAAGTGGACCTCAAAACTAGCTGAATGATTGCTGAAATTTGCTGATGAACAAACAGTGAAATTAAAAGCTTAAAAGGGGCTGAGAATATATGACAAATGCAGAAATGTTCAGTATAAAAGGTGAAATTATCAGAAAATTAGAAAAAATGGCCAGAAGAAGCTAAAGATGAGGGAAAGAAGCTAACAGGAGCATAAAACAGTTGAAATTAACATAAAAAAGCAACAACAACAAAAAAATCTCAAGACAAAAATAGTTTGAAAGCAGCACAAATATCATTAGTAGAAAGAACAATTACTCTGTGAACATTTCATTAAAATCCAATCAGTAGTTCATGGATTACTTTGCTAACAAACTTTAATCCCAGTGTTAATGACTACATCTTAAACAATTAACACTGACATCTCTTTAACAGTCAGAACATGATTGCTGATGACGAGATAAAACAAAAAAGATTTTATCATTATATCGCCATACAATGAAGATTAACAGAACGAAAGTGAAGAAACTGGACTTCTGTTCTGTTATGTGTGGAGGTACAAGATCAATTGCATTGTTCCACCCACTCCCCCAACTCACTGATTGAAAAAGTCGGCTGAAATGCGACAAGAGCGTTAGACCGCAGTCGCTTTGAAAAACATCAGATATGTTTCTGATTCAGTAACACATGCTTAAAAGGCCTGGATTGGACTTGGAAAAATCGTATTTGTCGTGTTCAAACTATCAGGAAATATCTGATATGGGTTGCATGGTGCAAAGAAAAAAAATCGCATTTGCCTGCAGTGTGAACGTAGTCTATGAAGTAAAACTTTGTTAAGTTCAGTGAAAACTCTGACAGAAAGAAAATATGTTTTAAATCTGAATAAAAAAGAGAAACAATGTTAGCAAGCAAACCCAGAGCATGTAGCTAGTTCCATGGCTAGTACCTCCTAACCATAGAAAACATTATACAACATTAGTATGTTACTAGGTCACTAGAAGTCAGTAATCAACTGATAAAAAAAAAAACTTTCAGCTTACCTCAATATGTTTTTTCAGATTAGATGGAGAGTTTTTGAAAGCCATTAGCTCATTGTACTTGGGTGCGCAGAGCTTGCAGCGCATACGAAAAGAGTTGTTTTTGTATCCAACCATTTCAAAAAAATCTTCGAGGTACGGCCAGGGATGTACATGGATCGGCTGGTCTTCTTGGCTACCAACCTCCTCGCTGGTGCTTGATTGTGACATTTCCTTCGAGTTCTCTTCAGTCTCTGCCACGGACATTTTCAAGCTACTCTGCTGCGACCACAGACCTGCTCTGGCGTGTGACGCGATGTGTCATCATGTTCAGGTGCGATCTAGGGTTGTACATCTCTGTGTGACAGACGATTCGATTCACATCTAGATACAAAGCTTACGATTCGATTCAAAAATGATTTATTTTAAAAACGGAACGATTCGATTCGATGCAGTGTAAAAGCGATTCGGTTCGATTCGATTCGATTAAACTTCAAATAATTCTACGTTTTAACATTTGTTGATGTACCGGTAGACAAATATTTCATTATGAAAGAAAAAGGACCACTTCTATAAATGTGACATTCTTAGAGCATTTTTAAATTTGTAAAAGTCCACATATATCATATCTAAAAGGGTGCTGTAAAGCACTGGTAAAAATAAAGTAAAAAGCCAAACAAAATAATCACATGTTAAATGTGTTTATTTTTAAACATGGACCTAAAGACCAGCTAAAAGAAAATTTCCTACAGAAAATACAGAAAAAATATAAAAGGCACAAATGGTTACAGCAGCATGTAATAAAATAAAAATCACTAGGAAAAAAAAACCAGGAATAAGCTAAGCACAAAGCTCCTGAGTCCTGTGCAATAACCTGTTGTGCAATAACCTGTCACACAACCTGTAGTTTGGTAGTTATGTGCAATATAGATCATGTGCATTTTAGCTTATATTTCATTACTACCTTGAAATAGTTATTCACACAAATTCATCCTGCTTCACCGTTAAAATTCTACCATGTTGTTTACTATTTTTCTCTTCAGAAACTTTGTAAATATTATAATTACTGTTTCACTTTTTGGTAGTTTATTTTGTACCCTTATTGCATGCTTTAGTATTTCCTGTTTGCTTGTTGTGTTTTTTAGCAAGTCAAAATCGTTTTTTCTCATCCTGAGCATTTCATTGTACTAAGTTAACCCTGTGTTAACCTGCATATGACAAATAAACACTTGAACTTGAACTTAATAATACAAAACATAATGCAAGAACAGTACACCTAACAACAGCAGCACGAACATGAGTTTGTGTGAGCAGGTGGGCACGGATTAATATAAAAACATGCTCTCTGTACCTCTTGACTTCTTCACTGGCCTGGTCCCTCACAGATCTAGTTGCCATCCTCACTTCAAAGTCTCCCAACAGCTCGTCCAGCGCTGACATTTTCTTCTTTTTACAGGGTGGTTCATCATCTGAAATAGAAAACAAGCACCATATATTACTGACTATGTTAGCCATGAAGTTTTTTTTTTACTGACTTTACCATTTTATGTAAAAATCTTCATCTGATGGTCAGAATAGGGACTCGTGTAAAAGATGTATCATTATCATCATCATCATGATTATTATTGAACTCTTTCTGTGCATGCAGATTCTCTCATTATAGTGAATGTGTTTTATGCTGATACAATGACTGCAGCACAAGTTTAAGACAAAGTCAGCTCATTCTTGATCACAAGTTATAAAACACAAACCTGTATGCTCATCTTGGGTCTGGGGTGTATCATTGCAGACATCCAGATCTCCATTTGCAGGTTCAGTCTGCACTGGACCTCTCTGAACTGAATCCCCCGTTACCTAGAAATAAAACATGACATTACATTTAGTGTACAGTATGGTTAAATGCAGACATTACATTTAGTGTACAGTATGGTTAAATGCAGTGTAAACAATCAAAAAACAGTAGGCAGAATCATTCTAGTGACAGCAACAAAACATAACAGACTGTAACTGAATGCACTAGATGTATTTTGACAGTGTGTTGGGGGATTTACCTTGTGATGCAGGGATGTTGTTTCTGCTGATAGGCTTGTGAATGTCCTCTCTGCATCATGGCTACTGTTGTAGCTTTATGCTTCTTATTAATCTTGTATGGCTGTGGGTCATAGTCATGCAGCTTATATTATAGGTGAAGGCTGAGACAACGCAGTTCGGGTCCAACAACGTGTTTATTCTTCTGTGTAACAACAAGACTGTTCACCCATTCTGTGGGCTCATTGACAGGAGTTATCACTGCTACTGAGGAAGGGCAGGGACTTAAAACAGTGTGGAAGAGATCTTCAAGGCCTGTGTAGCTCGTGAACTATCACTGAGTTGCCCGTAAAATTTAGTGATAACGTTACCCGTCGCTTTGTGTGTGGCAGCTGCATGATCCTGCTCGTTGTTGTGAGGCTTGAAAAGTTGTTGGTCGAGGTTTGTTGTGCTACCAGTGTACTTCGGAGGTGCGCTGCATAGCTTACAAATAGCGTGGCTTTTGTCGAGTTTTCCGTCCTTCTAGTAAAACCCGAAAACGTTCCACACTTTAGATTTTTGTCTGGCTGATGTGTTGAAAATCTTTCGCGGTGACTCGCTAGCGCGCGGCTACTATTTACATCCATGCTCGCTCGTGCTCTTGGTGAGCTATGGCCAGTGGTGTCAAAAGTATTCACATTCATTACTCAAGTAGAAGTATAGATACTGGGATTTAAAATTACTTCTGTAGAAGTAGAAGTATCAACTCTAGCTTTTTACTCAAGTAAAAGTAAAAAAGTACTGGTTTCAAAACTACTTAAAAGTATAAAAGTAAAAGTAGCGTAAGAAAAAGCAACAACAAAGTGTTACGTGATACGGATACGTGTTTTTGAATTATAAAAATATGTATAAACAAATTATTACACAATTAACCATTTATTTTTAGTGCAAATAGAATTGCCAGAAACAAACATATCTTTTGAAAATTATGTATCTTTCTTAAACAGACCTCTGTCCTGCTTAATAACTTAAAACAGAATTATGTATCTTTCTTAAACAGACCTCTGTCCTGCTTAATTTAATCTTTTATTACTTGTGTTATTTTAGTATGTAGCATTTTTTATTTCCATTGCTTCTTTTATTGCTGTTGTTTCTTATTCTATTTTCATTGATTTATTGTTCCAGTTTATTCATCTTTTTATCCTGTTAAGCACCTTGGTCAATGCAAGGCATTGTAGGAAGGTGCTATACAAATAAAGCTTATTATTATTTTTATTATTATTAAAATAACCATACTGTATTTACTAGGTCACTAGAAGTCAGTAATCAACTGATAAAAACAAAAAAAAAAATCTTTCAGCTTACCTCAATACAGTATTAGGCATGTAACGAGATCTCGTTGTACGAGATCTCGCGATATTAAACTCCCGCGATATCTCTCGTTGAGAGGTAACGTTGTCTCGCTGTTGGGGACATTAAAGCTGATAATCTTGGTTTAACTAAATTCCAATATAGTGCAACAGTTCCACAATCTGAAATTCCACCATGGCTATTTATATATCCAGAAGTTGATCTCCAATTGGGGGAAATTCTTAAAAAGGGAAATACTCCAGAGTGGATGGTAGTGAATAAGCATCTTGAAAGATATAAAGATAGTATGATTATATATACGGATGGATCTAAAGACCCAAATAGTGGTAAAACCGGAGCAGCAATGAATATCCCACACCTTAGAGTCTTGCTTAAGAGGAGAACAGCTGATCATTTAGCAGTTTTTACAGTTGAATTATCAGCCATTATACTAGCACTGGAATGGTTGCTGGATTATGATATGGGGGGTGATTGTCAATGTATAATAGCGTCAGACAGCCAAGCGGCATTATTAAGTATAAAGTCTGGAAAAGCTTCCAGATTGGATTTGCTGTTTAGAATACACCAATTATTAGTTCAGCTACATAATAAAAAATACTATGTCCGATTTGTCTGGATTCCTGCTCATGCAGGTGTAGAACAGGGGTGGGCAATTATTTTTTCCATGGGGCCACATGAGAAATAGAAAATATTGTGGGGGGCCGGGCGAAATGACATAATTCAATACTGCATATTAATAGTATTTCTTTATTAAAAGCAGTAAATATCACTGTTTAGACAAACTGGTAAAAGTATTAGTTATGATTAATCAACAAAATAAAAAGCATGAGTGGACATTTTTGAGGGCTAACGTTGTCTTGTGACTTGACAACAATGCAATCATGCACATTGCGCATGTCTTGATTTACATATTGCATCGTTTTGTACGTGAATTTTAAAAAGACATCAAAATTAAAGCAATGCAGTCCGCAAATGAGGTAAAATTAGAAACAATTTTTTTGTTGCAACTCCCCTTACGGGGGCTGGTCAGAGTCAACCAAAGGGCCGCATGTGGCCCTGGGGCCTTACAATGCCCAGGTCTGGTGTAGAAGGTAATGAGGAAGTAGATATTCTTGCAAAACAGGCTTTGAAATCAGAAATTGTTCATTTAAATATTCCACTGAGTAAAAATGAGGGAAAATCAATTATACAAAAAGAAATTCTTAAGACCTGGCAGGAGCAATGGGATGACAATGAAAACGGAAGACATCTGTATACAATTCAAAAGAATGTTGGGGAAAATAAATGTTTGAGTGGAAGGCGAAAGGAGGAAGTAGTTATGTCAAGACTTAGAATAGGACATTCTGGGCTTAATAGTTCTCTTTTAAAAATAGGAAAGCATGAAAATGGGGCCTGCGACCACTGCCCTCAGATGGAAACTGTGGAGCATGTTTTGTTACATTGTGATAAATATTTAGAAGAACGTCAGCTTTTGGAATCATCACTAAACAAAAAGAATATTGGACTATCTATGATCAATCTATTAGAAAATAAATCGAGCTATGTTAAAAACCACTTGTTTAAGTATTTAAATAACACAGGCTTAATAAATCGCATTTAATGTAATAGTATCTAAGTATCTGTATGCCGGTGCATGCTTCAACATGCAAACATGTAGTTGAGAAATAGGTTAGGGTGTGAATTTGCACGCCATACACATCGTTGTGATGTGTCAAATTCCCTCTGACATTACTGATAACCACACTCCAGTCTGGTAGGTGGCGGTAAATGCACCTTAAGTTGGTTGCCAGCCGCCATTAAAAACCAAAAGAAGAAGAAGAAGAACGTTGTCTCGCGAGACGCTAATGCTAGCGCTAGCAGAGCCCCTAGCCAGTCAGCGTCACGGACAGCATGGCTTCGCCGGATGAAGTTGCTATAGAAGACGCCCCAACTACTGATTACAGTCCCGCAGACGCCTCTACATTGATGGAGGGTCCCAGCGCTGCCGACGCTGCCCCGGATGTAAAGACACACGTAAACACCGGTGTGACCGGTGTTGCCAGATAGAGTCCCACCCACCCAAAGCACTCTTTACCCGCAAAAGTCAGAAGGAAAATCGCGGTGAACCGCCCAATCTGGCAACACTGGTGAGTGACGACGGCTGCTGAAGCGGATATTATGTTCAATTTTTGGAAAGTCCTGCGTGAATATCTATATTCTACAAAAAAAAAAACGGCAAAATGAAAGAAAAGTA
The DNA here is from genome assembly GCA_038048925.1 of Garcialebias charrua. Taxonomy (NCBI): domain Eukaryota; kingdom Metazoa; phylum Chordata; class Actinopteri; order Cyprinodontiformes; family Rivulidae; genus Garcialebias; species Garcialebias charrua. The sequence goes on along the minus strand of JBBPBX010026636.1, from coordinate 18,719 downwards.
ACGAGGCTATTTTTAAAAAGTAAGGAGTAGAAAGTACCAGTAATTGCGTGAAAATGTAAGAAGTAGAAGTATAAAGTAGGCTGAAAAATAATTACTTTACTAAAGTATAGATAACTAAAATTTGTACTTAAGTAAAGTAACGAAGTATTTATACTTCGTTACTTGACACCTCTGGCTATGGCGCATGCGTGAGAATAGCTTCGCTCTCGCGTTGTTTTAGAAACGCATTGTAAACCCAGCAAGTCTCGCGATAACCGGTCCGTGTCTTTTCAACCGGTTCACCTCTGAATTTGTGGCTGGTTGCTGTCGGTTGACGTGGATGCTACCGATGCAACCACATCGCTAGCTTGTCAAACCGGATATCCAGTCGAATCGGTTAATCTATAACAAGCCTAGATGGATCGCATACAAACCAATAAGGTGTCGGAATGCTATAAGTTTAAAATTCTCATCCAACCACAATCGATTTCACTCTATCCGGATGGCGCAATTTCTCTGGACAATTTTTTTTAACATGACTAGCTGAATGAAAAAAACAACAACAAAAAACCGGCAAAATGAAAGAAAAGTAACGAGGCTATTTAAAAAAAAGTAAGGAGTAGAAAGTACCAGTAATTGCATGAAAATGTAAGAAGTAGAAGTATAAAGTAGGCTGAAAAATAATTACTTTACTAAAGTATAGATAACTAAAATTTGTACTTAAGTAACCACCTCTGTTCTTTCGTGAACTTATGTTTAATCAGCTGTGTTTTCAAGACAAATCTGTGACTCACCTCTGGAACCCAAACCGGACAAGCTGCCTCCAAACTGGACTCCTTCTCTGAGAAAACTCTGTACTCCAGCCTAACACTCTTCCACCAGCTGCCACCTGCAAGACACTACTTGGGACTCTTGGATAAATACATGGAATTACTCACCTGATGGACACTCACCTCCTCCCTCTGGTCTGCCTCCTCCAAGTTCCTTCTGTAAGAGAGAGAGAGAGACTTAATTAATCACTAAAACTACAATATTCCCCAAACATCATCATTAATCTTTTTCCCCTTTCCTTCCAGGACCCCTGACTTCCTTTACCCCAGCACTGTATATAAACTCACTTAACTGATTGCCTGTGTCTGTGTTCCTTCTCAGCCTTGGTCTGAATTTAAGTACATTTTCAGTAATTATTTACCGCAGAGAGTGGGGTTATGACATGCTCTGTCCCTGTCTGTTTCTTTGTTTATTTGTGTTCTCGCCTCTCATACTTTTGTTATCAGAGTCAGAGAGTCAGAATCAGAGAGTCTTTATTGTCATTTGCACCGCATGTGTTACATGTGATGAAAACGAGATTATGTACACGGGGTCCCAGTTACATCCAACAACAAATGCAAGAGAAAAACAGTAATAACATCTAGAATTAACTAAGAAAAACATCAACTAGTAATACACTAAGCCCTAATATAGTGGAAAAACATCATTATAAACAGCAGCACGAACATGAGTCTGTATGAGCAGATGGTCACAGATGAACACAGCAACAAGAAAACAGATCAGCATCAGCATGATGTGATATTTTGCAGTGTTTATTTTTATTTTATTTTTATTTATTCATTCATGAGTCTAACAGCCTCAGGGTAGAAGCTGTTCCTCAGTCTAGTGGTTCTACATTTGATGCTCCTCAACCTCCGTCCTGAGGGGAGTGGGGCAAAGAGTGAGTGTGCTGGGTGAGTGAGGTCTTTCATGATGCAGGTGGCTCTTTTCCTGCATCTGGAGGTGTAAATGTCTGTGATGGTGGGGAGACTGACTCCGACAGACTTCTGTGCAGCCTTCACCACTCTCTGTAAAGCTTTTCTTTCTGCAACTGTGCAGCCTCCATGCCACAGGTTGATGCTGGAGCACAGGACGCTTTCCACTGCACACTGTTATTCTGATCTTTGTGATTTCTGTTCATGTGTACCTCATTCAGTTCTCTGTCATATCTCACTCACTCCTCAGTCTGCCTCTCTTTTCTCCAGTCTTCAGTCCTAATCATTCACACCTGTTCTGATCAGCCACCCGCCCAGCTGCACTCGTTATTCACTCTCCCTCTGTTCTCATTAAAATCCATTCTCTCCTTCATTCCTTGTCCGGTCATTGTTCTGTTTATACAGACATCTCAGTCCTCTCCTCCTTGTTTACTCTGATGTCCTGTCCATCCTTTCCTGATCGTGTTTTCAAGAGTAAGTTTTTGCTGCCTCAACAGCTTTGTGTTTTGTTGTTTAAATTAGTTAATTTTATTTAAACTCCTGCCTCACTCGCCTATCTGCATATGGGTCCAAAACCAGAGGACTGTGACAGAATGACCGGACCAGACCCAGACCCAGCAGGTTTTGTGGACGGCACCTAGCGCTGCTCTGAATGGGACCTACTCCACTAGGTAACCCATAAATATATTGACATCGTGGCAACTTCCTATGATCTTCAGGAAAGGTTGGTGGATAGTGAGGACTTTATAAATGTGTTTACCCAGCTGGAGTCCGTAAGTTATGACCCGGGGCTGTTTGAACTATTTTCTGAAGCCTGGACTGAGAGACAAATGTTACGCTTTCTTCTCCTGCCAGCTACTGCCCTGCCCCTGGGTCATCCCAGGATCCCCCTGGTACCAGCCACTTTGGTCCCGCCCAGGGACCCAGCGCCATCTTGCTCAGTGGGTGTAGAAGGGAGCAGTTATCTATCTTGCTCTGTGGGTATTGACAGTGACCCACCTGCCTGCCCTGCTCCTCGCCGTTGCAGAAGGAGAGGTCGACATAGGACCCAAGCCCTCTCTCTGCCTGGTCCAGCTTCTCGAGTCCCATCACCTGATCCAGGTCTCCTGGCCCCATCCACTGCTCCGGTTTCTCTGGTCTCACCACCTGCTATGCTCCATCTGGTCTCACCACCCGATCTGGCTCTTCTGGTCTCGCCACCCAATCCGGCTCCTCTGGTCTCGCTGCCCGATCGGACTCTTCTGGTCTCGCTGCCCGCTCCGGCTCTTCTGGTCTCGCCACCTGCAGACCTCTCGACGGACTCGCCACCTGAAGACCTCTCGCCCAACTCACCGCCTGCAGACCTCATGTCAGACTTGCCGTCTGCAGACCTGATGCCAGACTTGCCGCCTGCAGACCTCACGTCGGACTTGCCACCTGCAGACCTCTCGTCGGACTTGCCGCCTGCAGACAACTTGCCGCCTGCAGACTAGACAGCTGACTCCTCGCCTGCAGACTCAATGGCTGACAACTCACCTGCAGACTCGACGGCTGACTCCTCACCTAAAGACTCGACGGCTGACTCATCGCCTACAGACTCGACGGCTGACTCCTCGCCTGCAGACTCGACGGCTGACTCCTCGCCCGCAGACTCCTTACCTGCAGACTCGACGGCTGACTCCTTGCCTGCAGACTCGACGGCTGACTCCTCGATTGTTGCAGACGACTCATCGGCACCCGACTTCTCAACAGCTACAGACGACTCATCGGCGCCCAACTCCTCGATGGCTGCAGATCAATCAATCAATCAATCAATCAATCAATCAATCAATCATTCACCTTTATTTTACCAGGTAGAGCCCGTTGAGATCGAGATCTCTTTTTACAAGGGTGACCTGGTCAAGTGCTCAGCAGTACACATCACATGGTAATTGACAGTAAACATTTGCATTTATCAAAAAAGAAAATAAAGAAAACTACAATCACAGTAAATAGATGTTGACAGTTCAAAACCAACAGGATTGACAGATTTCTATATACATTATATACAAAACAAGCAGACAGACTTCGGTTGGGTAGATAAAGTTAAAAAATCAACAATGCCATGTAAATTGCACAAGTAATGTTTAGAAACATCTGCAATGGTCAAGTTTCTTGAGGACATTTTCTAATGCGGTTGACATAAAGGAACCAGGAGAGATGAATGTTGATAGTTTCAGATCTTTCTGTAAGTTGTTCCAGGCTGAGGGGACGGCGAAGCTGAACGCTCTTTTTCCTAGTTCAGTTCTGACCGGAGGAACTGACAGGAGGACTAAATCGTTAGAGCGCAGGGAGTAATGACTGTGTGATGTTTGTATTAAGGAGGTGAGGTATGACGGGACTAGGTTTAGGAGGGTCTTGTAGATGAAGGATATCCAGTGAGTGTATCTGCGAGTGCTGAGAGATGACCAGCCAGATTTTACGTAAAGCTCACAGTGATGAGTGCGATAACTGGAGTCAGTAATGAACCGAAGGGCACCGTGGTAAATGGAGTCTAAGGACTGTAGGTATTTTAATGCAGCACTCATGACTCATCGGCTACAGACCCATCACCTGCAGTCTCATTGGCTGATTCCTCGGTTGCAGAAACCGACTTCTCATCGGCTGCAGGCGCATCGGCTGATTCCTCGACTGCAGACTCCTCTCCATCGTGTGGCCCGGTCTCATCGGCTGATTCCTCGGCTGCTGTCTCCTCCACATCTGTTGCTGAACCCAGGTCTGGCCCAGCAGCTTCCAGCACTACCCGCTCTGGACAATCTCCCGGCCGCCCGTCTGACGTGCTCTGGCCAGCTGGACAGCCTCCTGGTGGCCCGCCCATCCAATGTACTCCAGCCTGCTGGACGGCCTCCCGGCCGAACTCTGGCTCTTCTCAGGACGGTCTTCTGGCTGTCCACCCGTGGGCCTCTTGTCTTGAACGTTGCCCAGGGCCGTTTAGATGTTATTGTATCTTGGTTCCTCCCGCTCCCAGGTCTAGCCCTGTCGGTTTTTGTTTAGATTTTGTTCATGCCCTCCATCCTTGTGTTTCCCCCTTCCTCCCACCCCTTCTGTGTTTCTTCATTGTGGTTTTAGGGGACGTCATAAGTAGGGATGGGGCAGATCCGATCCAGTATCCGTATCGGTATCCGATACCAGCATTATTTAAGTATCGGGTATCGGATCCAACCTGCCGATACTTTTCCGATCCAGCTTCAAAGAGCACTTGGGTTCAATCACATTCTGTGACTGCACTTCTTAACATTGTGTGAGATATACCCAATGAAGACACTCTTAAGCCTTACAATAGGGAACCCACTGACTTTAACAGCACACAGGACAGGAGGCAAGTATAACACACACATGTCCTCCTTACTCATGGTGCAGCTGAAAAAAGGGGAGTGGCTGTGTTGTCTTTCCCATCATGCTTAACGCTTTTTTAGTGTTTTCAGCTGCACCATGAGTAAGGAGGACATGTGTGTGGTATACTTGCCTCCTGTCCTGTGTGCTGTTAAAGTCAGTGGGTTCCCTATTGTAAGGCTTAAGAGTTTCTTCATTGGGTTTATCTCACACAATGTTAAAATGAATAGTTTGGGTACAAAAGTTTCATTATACAGAGTCACATACCTGAACAGTATCGGATCGGGAAAGTATCGGTATCGGTCGATACGCAGTTAATAAGTATCGGTATCGGATCGGAAGTGAGAAATGTGGATCGGTGCATCCCTAGTCATAAGCTGTCCCTTGAGAGGGGGGTTATGACAAGCTCTGTCCCTGTCTGTTTCTTTGTTTATTTTTGTTCCCCGCCTATCATACTTTTGTTTTTCTGATCTTTATGATTTCTGTTCCTGTGTACCTCATTCATTTCTCTATAATTTCTCACTCACTCCTCAGTCTGCCTCTCTTGTCTCCAGTCCTAATCATTCACACCTGTTCAGATCAGCCACCTGCCCAGCTGCACACATTATTCACTCTCCCTCTATTCTCATAAAAATCCTTTCTCTCCTTCACTCCTTGTCCAGTCATTGTTCTGTTTATACAGACATCTCAGTCCTCTCCTCCCTGTTTACTCTGATGTCCTGTCCATCCTGTTCTTGATCGTGTTTTCAAGAGTAAGTTTTTGCTGCCTCAACAGCTTTGTGTTTTGTTGTTTAAATAAATGTATTGTATGTAAACTCCTGCCTCACTCGCCTGCCTGCATATGGGTCCAAAACCAGAGGATTGTGATAGCATCAGTCCAAATATGTCCAATAAAGTGGGAAAACGCATAAATATGTTGCTTCGCCACATAAGTTGCATCTATTATGCGTCCCTGCTGACAACCTGGAAATGTGGACCAGTGTTGTGGAAATAATCCATTGGCGGCCAAATGGCGGCTGCGGGAGCATGTACGGGAGGACTTTAACTATAATTTAACAAGATTAGCACTTAAAAACAATTATTTGTTTGCTCGACATTATAGTAAAGGTGTGTGTCAATCTAACTTTTCCTTAATAAATGGACATTGAACATCAAATCAGCTGCATTTCACCAAATGCAACTGATTTGATGTTTGCTCCGGGAGTTCTGGAGCGAGACAAAGGTGGCTTGGTATGGCAAGCCAAGTATCTCATTAATAGCCACTTTTACCAGCAGATTCGGATGTTCGGATCCATACAATGGACGTTATCAGCTGTTATCATTCCCATTCGTAGCGGGGAATAGGTCACAATCTACCTATTTACAGAACATTATCAGCATTGTTATTGCTGTGAGTAGGCAACATGTTTCCGTAAAGTGTAGCGTTTTTGTTTTTTCAGCTTATGTAACAGTTTTCCTCAACCTAACCTTAAACCTGACCCAGAGGACAAACCCTAAACCTAAACCCGTTACACTTGTGCCTAAACCTAACCAAGACCCCAAACCTAACGCCAGAGGCTTTACTCGAAACTTTGACACGTAGCTAAAGACGGAGCCTGCTGTCATCGCTTGTAACGTGATAACGTACCTTTAAACCTACTAGTAGGTACAGTAGGGGCATTCTGATCGCTACGAATGGGGATGATAATAATTGATAGGGGCCATTTTATGGATGATAACATCTCAAGCGGGTGCTTTTACCTATTAATGAGTCACTTGGCTTGCCATATTACTCGATGTCCCTCTAATGGCTGAAAATAGTAATGTTCAATATTTTCCATGTCAGAATGAATGAAATCATCAGATCCCGCAAAAATTAGATTTTAAATATGGGGAAAAATAAACAAATACATCGCTTTACTGTATAAGTTGCAGGGCATGCAAATTTATGCAAAAAAATGTGACTTATTTAGCAAAATTTTCTGTAATATAACTTAAAAAACAAACATTTTTCTTGTGACATACAAAGTATGTGAACAGTTTTAAAATTACAAAAAAATAAAAATAAAGGATGGCTTCTTAACCTGAAATTAAGTCAGTCATACTGGCAACTAATTAAAGCTGAAAATGTCACAATGAAGAACATCTGTGAGTGATCGATGTCTTAGTTAGACTGAACCTTGAAGTTTCTGCTGTGATTCCTCCTCCTTCTCCTCCTCCTCCTTCTCCTCCTCCTCCTCCTCCTCTTCCTCCTCCTCCTCCTCCTCCTCCTC
>JBBPBX010026636.1:0-10966 GCA_038048925.1 Garcialebias charrua | reverse complement strand
AGAAAAACATCCTGTTAGCAGCTTTAGTGGAGCAGCTGAAGACGAGTGGACTCCAAGCTGCTCCTGCTGATCACAGCTATGCTGGACCTGAACATGTGGCCTGTGATGTCTGCACTGGAAGAAAACTAAAAGCCATCAAGTCCTGTTTGACGTGTTTGGTCTCTTACTGTGAGGAACACGTCCAGCATCATTATGATGTAGCTCAGTTAAAGAAACATCAGCTGGTGGAGCCCTCCAAGAAGCTCCATGAGAACATCTGCTCTCATCACGATGAGGTGATGAAGATGTTCTGTCGCACTGATCAGCAGATCATCTGTCATGTCTGCATGGTGGATGAACATAAAGGCCACGACGTGGTCTCAGCTGCAGCTGAAAGGAGAGAGAAGCAGAAGGAGGTCCAGGTGAGGAGAGAGAACATCCAGCAGAGAATCCAGGGCAGAGAGAACGACGTGAAGCTGCTTCAGCAGCAGCTGGAGGCCATCAACGTCTCTGCTGATCAAACAGTGGAGGACAGTGAGAAGATCTTCACTCAGCTCATCCAGCTCGTCCACAAGAGAAGCTCTGAAGTGAAGCAGCAGATCAGATCCCAGCAGGAAACTGAGGCCAGTCGAGTCGGAGAGCTTCAGGAGAAGCTGCAGCAGGAGATCACTGAGCTGAAGAGGAAAGATGCTGAGCTGAAGCAGCTCTCACACACAGAGGACCACAACCAGTTTGTCCACAGCTACCAGTCAGTGTCAGCACTCAGTGAGTGTCCACACTCATCCAGCATCAGTGATGCTCCTCTGAGATACTTTGAAGATGTGACAGCAGCTGTGTCCCAGCTCAGAGACAAACTGCAGGACACCCTGAGAGACACGTGGACAAACATGTCACTGAGAGGAACTCAAGGTTTACTGTCACAACCAGAACCAAAGAACAGGACAAACATGTCACTGAGAGACACGTGGACAAACATGTCACTGAGAGGAACTCAAGGTGTACTCTCACAACCAGAACCAAAGAGCAGGACAAACATGTCACTGAGAGACACGTGGACAAACATGTCACTGAGAGACACGTGGACAAACATGTCACTGAGAGGAACTCAAGGTTTACTGTCACAACCAGAACCAAAGAGCAGAGCTGACTTCTTCAGGTATTCATGTGACATCACTCTGGATCCAAACACAGCTAACAGACATATGTTATTATCTGAGGGGAACAGGAAAGTAACATGCATGAGTCAAAAACAGTTTTATCCTGATCACCCAGACAGTTTCACTTCACATCAACAGATTCTGAGTAAGGAGAGTCTGACTGGACGCTGTTACTGGGAGGTGAAGTTGGGAGAAACAGGAGGTGAAGTAGCAGTTGAATACAAGGATGTTGATGAAACAAAGAGTAGGTTTGGAGAGAATGATAAATCCTGGTCTTTAGTTTGTGACCAAAACAATAATCAGTTTTATCACAACAGCATCATGACTCCTATCTCAGGTCGTGATGTGTCCAGAGTTGGAGTGTACCTGGACCACAGAGCAGGTGTTCTGTCTTTCTACAGCGTCTCTGAGACCATGACTCTCCTTCACAAAGTCCAGACCTCCTTTACTCGACCACTACATGCTGGAATATTTCTCTGGGTTGGGGAAACAGCTGAGATCTGTAAACTGAAATAATTGTCTGTTCTTGTTTGTTGCTGGAAGTTTCTTGTTGTGTTGTGTCCACTGCTCAGAGATCAATGTGTCCAACAGTTTTTGTGGACATTGTTGTCTCATAATCTGTTTTAGGTGCAGCTCTGATTTATTCAGGTTGTTGGTGCACGAGAAAAATAAAAACTACTTTGAACAAACCTGAAAAATTACAAGAACCAAGAACTTTGACCACATTTTTCAGTAGGGTTTATTCTAGTCCTTAAACAGGTGAGATGATGTTTTTTGTATAAAATGTAATATTTTAGGTGAAACTGTCTCGTTGGTTCAGAGTTTTTAATTCTCAGAAAGATTCAAAGATCAACATACAAGAAATGATGTTTGTTGAAGATGCAATTCCACAAGTTTCCATTTTAACACATTTCATGTAGGAACATTTTCATTCTGCTCACATATGAGATCTGTTGTTATTTAGTCACATATGAGATCTGTTGTTATAATAACACAGATCTGTAACATATTGTGCTGCAGTGACACTCACAAGTCTGGCTGCAGGTACGATTTAATCAGAGGTCACGGCCCCCTGGGGAGCCCCAGAAAGCTAGAGAGAGAACAAGATTTAAAAAACGTAAAAATAAAAAAAAAATTGTAATAATATTAATATTTGCCCACTAGGGCAATCTGTATCTGTCATTTCCACATAAACATGCTTGAGAGAGAGGTTACATTTATTTTTGTTTTGTTCTTCTGGTCAACAGTTTGTTGAAAAGTTGTTTTTTTCAGTGGAAGTATAATACATTGTTTAAACATGCTAATAACATTTTTATGCTCAGCAGCTGTAATAATTAAGTGAATATAGTGAATAAAAGTTAAAACATTCTAAAAGTTGAAGTTTCTTTACATATGTTGTAGCCTTTGTGGGCTTGCGAGGGGGGTCTCGGTCAGAAGCTAATACTGTTCCTCCAGGGCCCCTCGTCCCGCCCGACTCATCGATGGGGACCCAGCTATCAGTGTCAGGAGACAGGAGTAAAAGATGAGGAGACCGAGTGAATACAATGAAGACGAATGAAGGACAAAATCCCAAAGCAGAAGAGTTTATACATTGTAGAACTTGTGTGTGGACGGGGTAAGGTGATATCAGAGGAAAGTAAATCACAATAAAGAGATAAGCAGACAAACTGAATGGTCTGATTGTCCTTGTGCTGCAGAGCAGGTGCATTTTTTGGCAGTGGATGGAGACGGGAAGGCCTGTGTTGGCATCCAGGCTGGAGGAAGAGAGAGGCTGACCTCTGCTGGCTCCATACAAATAAAGACCTTCAGTCAGTGCTGGACTGAAATCCACACCGAGCGGTTGAATGTAAAGCTAGCACAAATAATAAAAATTAGCAGTCCTTGAGGAAAAATGCATATCCACCAAGTGACATGTAAAAAATTCAAACAAAGCTGTTGAGCAATCTGTTAGTGCTCAAAGTTAGAACCTGTCCAGTAGTTTGAGAGATATTTTGCTAACAATTCTGTTCACTTTAGCCAAGTCACAACAGAAGACACAAAGGGCACTGAACAGAAACATTCATATACATAAAAAGTAAGTTAACCTTATTTATCTGAGGAGCAGACTGCTTTGAATAAAAAAAAAAAATCTACAGAGGACTGGGTTATTATTTATTATTGATTGTATTTTTATTAAATAAAAGTAAAGACCGCTCAGACTGTTGACACTTTTAAATCTTCACTTAAGACTCATCTCTTTTACTTGGCATTTGATCCTCGCAGAATGTGAGATCAAATTTTGAGCAGATTTTATTGTTGTTGCATTTACTGATAGCTTTATTATGTTTAGTGGCACTAGATGCATTTTACTGTTTTTATTTTTTTAACTGTAAAGCACTTTGGTCGACTTCGGTTGTTTTTATGTGCTATATAAATAAAATTGACATTGACATTAACGTTAAGGCACCACCCTTATTTTTCAAGGGAATTAAATGTTTGGTTTAAAAGCAGATCTCAAAAGAATAACACACATTTCATATATATACTGTATATAATATATATATATGTATATATATATATATATATATATATATATATATTTTTTTTCTTCTTTCGGCTTTTTCCCTGCGTTAGGGGTCACCACAGCGATCTAGTCGCACGAAGATTTGGCAGTTGTTTTTACGCCGGATGCCCTTCCTGACACAACCACAGACCACCGAGCAACCACAGCCCTCTGTGTGGAGTAGAGAGCTGATATCTAGGGTTCCCGGGGGAGCAGATGGTGTGGGTTAAGGGCCTTGCTCAAGGGCCCAGAGTGGGGCAGATGAGGGTGGAGACAGGTGTGACCGCTTCACTTATCCCACCCACATTTTTTGATGTTGTCGATACCGGGGCTTGAACCGGCGTTCTTCCGATCACAAGCTCACCTTCTTAACCTCTGCGCCACCACTCCCTTCGAGAGAGAGAGAGAGAGAGAGAGAGAGAGAGAGAGAGAGAGAGTGGACAGCACCATTCATTCAACCTTTATTTAGTCAGGTAAATCTTATCAAAGTCAAAGTCAACTTTATTGTCAGAACTGCAATATGTACAGGACATACACAGGACCGAAATTGCGTTTCTCTCAGTCCCTCGGTGCAACAGTAACCATCTAAACACTAAACACTAAAACATTTAATAAACATAAGCATAAAATAGTAAAAAAGTGTAACACTGTCCTGAGTTTTTTCATAATAGTATAAAAGTATGAAAATTTACACCAACACTGAAACACCAAACACCCCTAAAACACCAAACACCCAATGAACATAAGCATAAAATGAAATAATAAAAGTGTAATACTGTCCTGAGTTTTTGCATAGTAGTATGAAAAGTATAAAAACGTAAATCTATAAAATAAACTGAAGTTTCTAGCGTTGACATTTGCAAAGAGTGGCACAGCAGCATATAAGTTGATGTACACAGTATATGTATGAGGTAGTTGATGTTGGTATAGAGGCAAAGTGGCATATGAAGTAAGGCACATAAGGCACATTTGGCATCCTTAGATAAGGCTAGTCAGAGAATGCTGTATATGTATCTGCAGTAGTGTAGATAAAAGTAGTGTAAATGTAAACAGTAGTAATAAATGTAAAGCAGTAGTAATAAATGTAAACAGTATTAATAAATGTAAACAGTGAATGTAAACAGTAGTATGACTATAGGCAGTAATGTAATACAAACATTAGTGCAAATATGAGAAGTAGTGCAAACTGAATGAGCACATGACCGAGAGTTTAGTGAATAACCCGTTTGATGACACAGAGTCCAGTGTTAAAATCTTTGTGTTGTGTGGTAATGTGTGAGAAAGTTTTTTGTGTTAAGGCAGTTCAAATGGGAGGGGAGGCAGAGCAGGCAGAGTGTTTAGCATCCTGACTGCCTGATGAACAGAGCTGTCTCTCAGTCTGCTGGTTCGAGCCTGGAGACTCCTCAGTCTCCTCCCTGATGGCAGCAGTCTGAAGCAGCTGTGTAGTGGGTGTGTGGGATCACCTGCCATGCAGAGGACTTTCCGAGTGAGGCGTTTGCTGTGTAAGTCCTGCAGTGAGGGCAAGGAGGTGCCGACGATCTTCTCAGTTGCTCTCACGATGCGCTGGAGGCTCTTGCGGCTCCCCACAATGCTGGGTTGCACACCCGATAAAACCAATCTGAACTGGCGGCGCTGCTACAGCTAGGTTCAAGCGGTTGTGTTGTGCAGCTAGCAATAGCCTCCTCCTCCGGACTCATGTTAGTTTGCTCACCGTCAGCATCCTCCACAACGACTTCTTCCTTCTCCGGATTGTCCTCCAAACGTTTTGCAAAGAATGTATGAATAGATGGCATACTTTTTAATAAACATGTCTCCTTCTCTTCTTTTTCTCTTTCGTTTTTGGAAACCACTTCTCTTACTCTCACTCATTTTTGCTTCTCAGATACGACAACTCACACAGTCCGATCAACGCAGTGCTACCTGTTTTATAAACTCGGTTAGGGGACCGGCCAGCGGCGCGGCATGTTACTATGGTTTCCAACTCAGTGAAGATAAAAAAAATAAATAAAAAAAATAAATAAATAAATAACAGGAAGAGCGTGGATCTTACTGGTTATCTCTGTGGCTGTCATATTTAAAATCTAAGGATATTTTCTTTTCTTTCTTCCCCAAAACTGCAGTGGGCTCCCTGCGGTGGGCCCCATGGTGGGCGTGGGCCCCTGGGCCTGTGCCATCTGATAATCCGGGCCTGACTCCAGGGGGAACTTGTTGATCTTTGCTACTGTACGCCCTTTTAATGGCCTCCGTCACACAATGTGAGAGGCGCTGTCTTGATAGGGCCTTTCCTGTAGCAGGTGCAGCAAAGCAGACGAACAGTTGGTTTGTTTCCCTCCATTCGGCTGTTCTCAGTATGTAAGTGCGTGAAGCTCTCACAAGGCAGAGAGCCTTTAGTCTCTCCTGTTCCTGAGTAAGGATACTCAGTGTGTCCTCAATCTGAGGCGCGTTGGCTATTCCCACCTCATCCATGCCTTCCACGTTGAGGAACTGTGAGAGAGGAAGGAGCATTGGCGCTCGTGGCTGAGGCCAGGTGCGGGTCAGTTCCGTGAGGAAGTCCGGGAACACGGGCATCCTTTGCCTCGTTGCTGCCTGCTGTTTTGAATAAAAATAGTTCCCCGCAAGCCTCGTGACCTGTTGGCGAGGTGGAGGTTCCGGCCAGGGAATGTTCAGCGCGCCCGCTGCTCTGTGGCACAGGCCGAACAGGGCAGGAATAGAGAAGTCAGTTTCAGGGAGCACAGGTACCGGGGTCCTGGAGAGGTCCTCTCCCGGATCCTCGATTTCGAGCTCTGGTTCCTCCGCTGAAAATTCGCCCAAGGCTGAGATGGAGATCTCGTCTTCATTCATCATGCCTCTGGTGTCGAACTTAAAAGTCAAAAGTCAAAGTCAACTTTATTGTCAGATCTGCAATATGTACTGTACAGGACATACACAGGACCGAAATTGCGTTTCTCTCAGTCCCTCGGTGCAACAGTAAACATCTAAACATTGAAACACTGAAACATATAATAATAGACATAAGCATAAAATAGTAAAACTAACACTGTCCTGAGTTTTTTGCATAGTGGTATAAGAGTATGAAAATTTACACCAACTCTAAAACTAAAACATTAAACATTTAATGAACATAATACTGTCCTGAGTTTTTGCATACTAGTATAAAAAAAGAGTATAAAAAGTATAACTAAAATAAACTAAAGGTTTCTAGCATTGACATTTGCAAAGTGGCAAAGCAGCGTATGAGTTAATGTACACAGTATATGTATGAGGTAGTAGTTGATGTTGTTATAGAGGCAAAAAGTGGCATATGCAGTAAGGCACATTGGGCATCCCTAAGTAAGACCGTTCAGAGCACACTGTATATGTATCAGCAGTGGTGTAGATATTAGAGTAGTGTAAATGTAAACAGTAGTAATTACATGTAAGCAGTAGTAAAAAAAGTAAACAGTATTAATAAATGTAAACAGAGAATGTAAACAGTATTATGATTATAGGCAGTGATGTAATACAAACATTAGTGCAAGTATGAGAAGTAGTGCAAACTGTATGAGCACATGACCGAGAGTTTAGTGAATAACCCGTTTGATGACACAGAGTCCAGTGTTAAAATCTTTGTGTTTTGTGGTAATGTGTGAGAAAGTTTTAGTGTTAAGGCAGTTCAAATGGGAGGGGGGGCAGAGCAGGCAGAGTGTTTAGCATCCTGACTGCCTGATGAACAGAGCTGTCTCTCAGTCTGCTGGTTCGAGCCTGGAGACTCCTCAGTCTCCTTCCTGATGGCAGCAGTCTGAAGCAGCTGTGTAGTGGGTGTGTGGGATCACCTGCCATGCAGTGGGCTTTCCGAGTGAGGCGTTTGCTGTGTAAGTCCTGCAGTGAGGGGAAGGAGGTGCCGACTATCTTCTCAGCTGCTCTCACAATGCGCTGGAGGCTCTTGCGGCAGGATGCAGTACATGCACCAAACCACACAGTGATGCAGCTGGTCAGGACACTTTCTATGGCACCTCTGTAGAAGGTGCTCATGATGGGGGTTGAAGCTCCAGCCCTTTTCAGCTTGCGGAGAAAGTAGAGACGCTGGTGAGCCTTCTTTGCCAGTGCTGCAGTGTTCCTGCTCCAGGACAGGTCCTTCGAGACGTGCACTCCCAGGAACTTGGTGCTGTCTACTCTCTCCACTGCGGTGCTGTTGATGGTCAGAGGGGCATGCTGGGCATCCCTCTTCCTGAAGTCCACAACAATCTCCTTTGTCTTCTCCACGTTGAGAGTGAGATTGTTGTGTCCGCACCACAAGGCCAGGCGGCTCACCTCGTTCCTGTAGTCCGTCTCATCGTTGTTGCTGATGAGACCCACCACTGTTGTGTCGTCCGCAAACTTGATGAAGTGGTTGGAGCTGTATGATGGTGTGCAGTCGTGTGTTAGCAGGGTGAATAGAAGGGGGCTCAGCACACATCCTTGTGGGGCCCCTGTGTTCAATGTGATGGTGCTAGATGTGTTACTCCCGACTCGTACTGTCTGTGGTCTCCCGGTCAGGAAGTCTAGCAGCCAGTTACACATTGAGGTGTTCAGCCCCAGACTGTCCAGTTTAAGGATGAGCTGTTGGGGGATGATGGTGTTAAATGCCGAGCTGAAGTCGATGAACAACATTCTAACATAGGAGTCCTTCGTGTCCAGATGTGTGAGAGCTGTGTGAAGGGCAGAGGAGATGGCATCGTCGGTTGAGCGATTAGGTCGGTATGCAAATTGGAAGGGATCCAGGGAGTCAGGGAGGACAGATGTGATGCTTTTCATGACTAGCCGTTCAAAGCACTTCATCAGGATGGGGGTGAGTGCTACTGGGCGATAGTCATTGAGGCATGCGGGCGTTGCCTTCTTTGGGACAGGGATGATGGTGGTGGCTTTGAAACAGGTGGGGACGATGGCCTGGCTCAGTGAGATGTTAAAGATGTCCGTGAAGACCGCTGCGAGTTCCCCTGCACAGTCCTTCAGCACACGACCAGGTATGTTGTCAGGACCAGAGGCCTTCCGGGCGTTAATCTTGATGAATGATCGCCTTACGCTGTCTGAGGACAGCGTCAGCACCTGGCCATCAGGAGAGGGGGGGAGTTTATGTGCTGGTGTGCTGTTACTTGCCTCGAACCGAGCAAAGAACTCATTCAGTTCATTCAGCGCAGAGGCTGAGCTGTCACAGGTCTGGGGGGGTGGTTTGTAGTTTGTGATGGTCTGTATTCCCTGCCACAGACTGCGTGTATCCCTGCTGTCCTTGAAACGGTGAGCTATTTTCCCAGAATACTGCCTCTTTGCCTTTCTGATGCCCCGGTCCAGGTTGTTTCTGGCTGCCCTCAGGCCCACCTGATCTCCCGCTTTGAAGGCAGCATTCCTGGCTTTCATGAGTCTGTGAACCTCAGCTGTCAGCCATGGCTTCTGGTTAGCCCGAACAGTGATGGTTTTAAGGTTGGTTACATCATCAATGCACTTGGTGATGTATGAACATACAGTGTCTGAGTACTCCTGGAGACATGTGGTGTTGTTTGTGGTAGCAGCTTCTTTGAACATACTCCAATCTGTGGTGTCAAAACAGTCCTGGAGTGCCTCTGAAGACCCCTCTGGCCACACTCGTATCTGCTTGCGGACTGGTTTTGTGACTTTCACCAGTGGCCTGTATGCTGGCTTTAGCATGACACAGATATGGTCCGAAGCACCAATGTGGGGGAGGGGGACGGCTCTGTAGGAATTTTTCATGGTGGTGTAAACCTGGTCCAGGGTGTGGTTTCCTCTTGTTGCAAAGTTTATGTTTCTGTATGTTTTTGGTAATACACTCTTTAAATCTGCATGGTTGAAATCACCAGCCGTGATGAGAAAAGCATCAGGGTGGGCTGTTTGTTGCTCACTGATGTGCACATATAGTTCATTTAGTGCCTCACCTCTATCTTTGCTGTTGGAGCTTGGAGGGATATATACAGCAACAATCAAAACAGCTGTAAACTCCCTCGGTAAAAAGAACGGTCTACATTTAATAGTCATGAACTCCACAAAAGGTGAGCAGTGTTTGTAGACCACAGCAGCATCACGACACCATGCGTTGTTGATGTAAACACAGAGCCCGCCTCCGCGAGTCTTACCTCCCTTGATGAAAGCTCGGTCCGCTCTGTAGCATGTTAGCTGCTCCAGCTGAATAGCATGGTCCAGAACGTTGTTGTTAAGCCACGTTTCCGTGAATACAAACACACAGCAGTCTCTCACAGTCTTTTGTGTCGTTCGTAGCAGGCGTATATAATCCAATTTGTTGTCCAAGGAGCGCACGTTAGCCAGAACCATGGATGGAATAGCCGGCCTGTGTGGGCTGGCTGCTAGCCTAGCTCTGATACCTCCGCGCTTACCCCGCTTCTGTTTCCTGTCACGCCGCTTGTGGCGTTTCCATGGCGGGCGCGGTGAAGCGTCACGCCGCTTGTGGTACTTCCACGGCGGGTGCGATGAAGGGAAACTCGGG
Organism: Garcialebias charrua; assembly: GCA_038048925.1. Taxonomy (NCBI): domain Eukaryota; kingdom Metazoa; phylum Chordata; class Actinopteri; order Cyprinodontiformes; family Rivulidae; genus Garcialebias; species Garcialebias charrua. Next base: position 816 of record JBBPBX010026636.1, on the reverse strand, counting down.
GCTGGCTTCCAGAGCAGCTCGCAGTCACGAAGCTCACGTAACTCCTCCTCGAGCTCATGTAGCTTCTCCTGGAGTTCGCTGTTTATTCCCAAATGAGCGGTTTTTCCGACATCAAGCAGGAATTCACGGCTATACTTGCGTTCTTGAACACGTAGACAAGACAAAGACGTGCCGGCAAGTTGCGGCGTGCAGGACAAAACAGACGAAAGCACCGTGTTGCTGGGAGAGAGAGAAGCCGCAACGTTTGCACGCGCCGCCATCTTGGAAAGAACTTGACTGTTAGGTCCACCATGAGAGCGAGCGGGTAATGGCTGTCGCCCCATTCGACGCGCGTGCTGTCATGTAGAGCCATGTTTTCAAGCTCCGGGGTCGGAGTGAGGGTCTCCGTGGTGTCTGGGTCCTGTGGACCAGCTGAGCTTCCCATGGCCTTAGCCACCAGGTCCACCCGATGGGTCCTGTGGACCAGCTGAGCTTCCCATGGCCTTAGCCACCAGGTCCACCCGATGCTGCAGCACCGTAACCAGCATCTGGCTGCAATGTGGGCAAGAATCGGGCACGTCCAGAGCTTGTCTTGCATGAAATATACCCAGGCAGACAGGACAGGCCTCATGGGTGTCCGTTGCTGCGAGGTAAAATCCACAGCCGCTGGGACAGGCGCGCGAGGTTGGGCTCGCCGTCCCGTTGGTTTTCCTTTGAAGTTTTGTCTTTCGCTTTCCTTTCTCCGGAGGCATGTCCGAGATAAGGCGATCGAGTCCTTCCAGAATCCTTTTTCTTCTTTGTTTAAGTGTCTCCTCCGTCGTGTCGCTTTCGCTGGCT
>JBBPBX010026635.1:0-37950 GCA_038048925.1 Garcialebias charrua | reverse complement strand
CCACAGCTACGTTAATAATGTAAAACCGGAAACTGCGTAACTCGGCTTTTAAAAAAAAAAGTCAAAAAAATATTATTTTTTATTTTATTTTATGGGAGATGCGTCGTAACCGCGAAACGTCGTAAGTCGAGACCGTCGTAAGTCGAGGACTACCTGTACTTTAGACTGATTTTGATTTTTTTTTTTCTACTCTTGGATAGTTTTCAAACTTGCTGTCTTGTTTGAAGAAGGGGCGGCCGTGGTGTAGTGGTAATGGCAGTCGTCTCCCAATCGGAAAGTTGGCGGTTCGACTCCCGGGACCCGCACCATGTGTCGTTGTGTCCTTGGGCAAGACACTTAACCCTGAGTTGCTCCCGGTAGGACTGGAAAGCACCTTGCATGGTAGTCTGCCGCCACCGGTTTATGAATGTGTGTAGCATTCAATATATGTGTAGCACTTTGAGATTTTCCAGTAATGAAAAGTGTGTTATAAATTGAATTAATTATTATTATTATTATTGTTTGAGACCAAACGTTTGTTGTTTATCTCCCCATTTACCGGGAGAATACTCTCCGTCCATCCATCGGTCGCTTATGAGCTAGATAACTAAGTTTAAGGGAAGTTTACATGTCATGTAAGGCTGGGACTTGGATCTGGACTAAATTTAGCCCAGTTTTTATTGTCTGTACTGGTTTAGGAATTGGTTTCAGCCGTAATAAACTGAGTCCAAGGTGCAGATATTGGACTTTATCATTCGATGTCAAATTGTTCCCTGTAGATATTTCTGCCAGTCTGAAGTCACGTGAGCTGCTACATCCAACTTTAGCTTCGTTAAAACTTTATTTTTAAAGTTTGTCAGCATTTATCAACCTTTAGGTTCTTCTTGGGAACTTTTAAGCTCAGCAGAAAAAGCTGTTTTTTGATCAACCTTCCAAATGTGGGATAGTTCCAGTACATTAAAAAAAAACACTTTATCTTTATGAGCCCTAAAGGTTCGATATCTCACACCGCTTGAAGCTGCGAACAAACAACAAACACGGCCTTTAGAAGAAATCTCCATTTTATTTGTAATCTCTGATCCTTGCCGCTCGACCGCACAGGGGACAAATGGGAACCAGTGAACGTGCGGTGCTTTCTGGTTTAATGGGGACAGAACGAGCCCCCCGCGGCGAGTCGGTGGAGGATGAGCGCCCACGCCATTAACTCCGACCCTCCGGGGCTTCGTGTGGCCGCTCGTCTTACAGCAGCTATTTGCTCCAACCAAACTCTGGTGAAATGTTGGCGGCAGGGATCTGCAGCAGCAGTGGCAGATGGGTAATTTTTCTGCCTGTATTTTTATCACTTGACGGGAACACTGACCGTTGGACGAGTCTTGCGAGAGCGAGAAGTGTTGAGTCGGGAACACGGGGAGAGGAAGTGAACGACTCGTGTGTCTTTCTCTCTGCAGAGTGATCTGTGGTCGCTCGGCATCACGGCTGTAGAGATGGCAGAGGGAGCGCCACGTAAGTGTGATTAACACCGCCATCAGCCGAAAGCAGCACAGTTTGTTTCCAACTTCAGCTGATAAATCAGTGTCTCCTTCATCCATCTTCTGTTTGCTGTCTTTTTATTTTGGTTTGCTTTTTGTTGTTTTCATTTCCTTTGTTGTTTTCATTTCCTTTCCTTTTTCCTATCTTTTTCATTTGACTTCCTTTTTCTTTGTTTCCTTTCCTTTCCTTACTTTTCTTTTTCTTTATTTTTGCTTTCTTTTTATGTCATTTTTTGGATCTTTACTTTTTACTTCCTTTTCTTTGCTTTTCCTTCTCTTTACTTTCCTTTGGCCTTCTTTCTTTTGGCTGTCTTTCCTTTTCTTTTAACCTCCTTTCCTATGACATCCTTTCCTTTGGCCTTATTTCCTTTTCTTTTCCTTTGACCTTCTTTCCTTTCCTTTGGCTTTCTTTCCTTTTTTGGCCTCCTTTTCCTTTGACCTCTTTTCCTTTCCTTTGGCTTTCTTTCCTTTCCTTTTTCTTTGACCTCTTTTCCTTTCCTTTGGCTTTCTTTCCTTTCCTTTTTCTTTGACCTCCTTTCCTATGACATCCTTTCCTTTGGCCTTATTTCCTTTTCTTTTCCTTTTACCTTCTTTCCTTTCCTTTGGCATTCTTTCCTTTTTTGGCCTCCTTTTCCTTTGACCTCTTTTCCTTTCCTTTGACCTTCTTTCCTTTCCTTTTTCATTGACCTCCTTTCCTATGACATCCTTTCCTTTGGCCTTACTTCCTTTCCTTTTCTTTTGACCTTCTTTCCTTTTCTTTGGCTTTCTTTCCTTTTTTGGCCTCCTTTTCCTTTGACCTCTTTTCCTTTCCTTTGGCCTTATTTCCTTTCCTTTGACATTTTTTCCTTTTCTTTTGGCCTCCTTTACTGATTTTTGGCCTTATTTCCCTTTGACCTCTTTTCCTTTCCTTTGGCCTTCTTTCCTGTCCTTTTTCTTTGACCTATGACATCCTTGCCTTTGGCCTTATTTCCTTTCCTTTTCTTTTGACCTTCTTTCCTTTTCTTTTGACCTCCTTTCCTGTTTTTTGACCTCCTTTCCCTTTGATTTCCTTTCCTTTGGCCTTCTTTCATTTCCTTTGACCTCCTTTCCTATGACGTCCTTTCCTTTGGCCTTATTTCCTCTCCTTTTCCTTTGACCTTTTTTCCTTTTCTTTTGGCCTCCTTTCCTGTTTTTTGGCCTCGTTTTCCTTTGCTCTCCTTTCCTTTCCTTTCCTTTGGCCTTCTTTCCTTTCCTTTTTCTTTGACCTCCTTTCCTTTCCTTTGACCTTCTTTCCTTTCCTTTGACGTTCTTTCCTTTCCTTTGACGTTCTTTCCTTTCCTGTGGCCTTCTTTCCTTTCCTTATTTCTTCTTCCATGATTACTCTGCTCTGTCTCTGAATTTATTTTCCCCACCTCCTCCTCCTCTTCTCACTCCTCTTCTTCCTCACCTCCTCAGCTCTGTGCGACATGCATCCGATGAGAGCGCTCTTCCTCATCCCCAGGAATCCTGCCCCGAGACTCAAATCGAAGAAGTGGTGAGTCTCTTCATTCCATGCAAACAACCGGTGGATACACAGAAAGTCACAAAACAGAAACTAAATGTGCAACTCTAGCTGCAAAATCTGCAACAGTTTAAAACAAATCCTCTTTAAATGTGAAACGAACCCTTTGAAACGAGTGAATCTGTGATGAAAACCAGCTGAACACCTGCGTGTGTTCTTGTTCCGTCAGGTCAAAGAAGTTCCAGTCGTTCATAGAAAGCTGTCTGGTGAAGAGCCACAGCCAGCGGCCGAGCACCGAGCAGCTCCTCAAACACCCCTTCATCAGAGACCTGACCAACGAGCGGCAGGTCCGGATCCAGCTCAAGGACCACATCGACCGCACCAAGAAGAGGCGGGGGGAGAGGGGTGAGGCCGAACGTCCGCCGACTCGCCTGCAGCCGCTTTACCTGAGTGTCTGACGTGATTCTGTCTGTTACAGATGAGACGGAGTACGAGTACAGCGGCAGCGAGGAAGAGGATGAAGAGAGGGACGTCGGAGAGCCCAGGTAAGGACGGTCCTGCTGACGCTCAGGATCAGGGTCTGAGGCGACCTCAGCTACTGGGTTGAAATACAGACGCCCTTTAACATTGGTAGTTTTAATTGTTTACTATTTAAGTTTTTATTAGTATGAATAAAACTGTTTCAAGTGACTGAATCAGTCTGTGACGTCCAGACAGAGAGACTGAGATGCTATCATCGAACAAAATGTTGTGTTCATGTTCAGTACGAAACAATGAGTTGCGTTCAGAGTTGCTATGGACTGCTTGTCTTTTTTATTTTTTGCTTTTTCGGGCGCTAGTGGCCTTTAATAGAGAGGGAGAGGGCGAAACAGGTAGAGAGGGGGGAGACACCACAGAAATGTGCTCGTTGGTTCTGGGACGTGAACCCACGACGCCTGTGGAGAGGCTCAGCCTCCAGCATATGTACCGCCCGCTTTAACCACTACACCAAAGCTGCGGCACAACTGCTTGTCTTTAAGAAACAAAACAAACAAACAAAACATTTAATGTCATTATGGAAAAACAAGGATGCATTTAATGTTATGTAAGAAATGGTTCAAGGTCAGCATGAAACAAAATGTTGCATTCAATGTCATTATGGAATAAATGGTGCATTCATGTCAATACAGAAGGGAATGATGCATTCTGTGTCATTATGGAACAAAAAGATGCATTCAGTGTTTTTTAAGGAACCAAAACAAATTGCATTTGTTGTTATTATGGGAAAAAGAAGATGCATTCAACATCATTATGAAAAAATGCTGCATTTATGGCCAGTCTAAAACAAAATGTTGTGTTCAATGTCATTCTGAAATAAAAAGTTCAGTGTTATTACAAAATAAAATACAGAACGGAATTTAATTATGAGAAAGTACCGGGTAGAAGTGTTCAATGTCTTTATATGAACTAAAGTTGTGTGCAGGGTCATTTGTAGGACAAAATGTTGTGTTCAGGGTCATTTGTAGGACAAAATTTTGTGTTTGGAGTCATTTGTAGGACAAAAAGTTGTGTTCAGGGTGATTTGTAGGACAAAAAGTTGTGTTTGGGGTCATTTTTTAGGACAAAAAGTTGTGTTTGGGGTGATTTGTAGGACCAAAAGTTGTGTTCAGGGTCATTTGTAGGACAAAATGTTGTGTTTGGGGTCATTTGTAGGACAAAAAGTTGTGTTCAGGGTGATTTGTAGGACAAAAAGTTGTGTTTGGGGTCATTTTTAGGACAAAAAGTTGTGTTCAGGGTGATTTGTAGGACAAAATGTTGTGTTCAGGGTCATTTTTCGGATAAAAAGTTGTGTTCAGGGTGATTTGTAGGACAAAAAGTTGTGTCTGGGGTCATTTCTAGGACAAAAAGTTGTGTTCAGGGTGATTTGTAGGACAAAATGTTGTGCTCTGAATCATTTTTAGGATAAAAATTTAGCTCGGGTCCTGTTTAGGACAATAAGTTGTGCTTGGGATCAGAAAAAAAATTGTGTTTAATGTTCTTATGAAATGAAAATGTATTAAATACCATTAAAATCAAAATGCTGACTTTAGTTACAAAATGCTGTGTTTAAGGTCATTACCATAAAATATCACAATTAAACCATAAGAAGCTTAAAATACTGTATTTAATCTCAATATTGAAAAAAATGGCACGTTCAATGTGTTCATGGATCTAAACGATGTGTTAGGTGTCAACACAAAACAAATGCTACATTCTGTACCATCTTTTGTTTAGTCATTAATAAAAGGTTTTTACTCTTATTTTTTTGTGGGCGTTTTAAATGACCCACTTTAATACTTTTGATGTTGCACGCAGTTGGATATGACTGTTTTAAAAACAACAATCAATAATTTGTTTACACTAAAATAAATTAATTCTGGCATCAGTTTCTGAATATTTAGTGAAAAACATTACAATACATTTATGTGTTTGTAAATGTTTACACACACATTTTTGTTAAAACAAAGAAAATGTTTTTTTTTTTTTTTTTTTTTACCAAATGTACATATTTTTCAACTTTATTGACAGAAATAAACAACTTTAGGATCAATGTAAACAAAAATTGTTTTTCTGACTGCAGCGCCAGAGTCAGAAATATGAATGAAATAGGTTTGAAACTTTTTAATGAACTTTTAGAATCAGTTTGAATTGATGAAAATGAAATCGACAGTCTGTGTTAAAATAAAATCATCGGCAAGTTTGTGTTAAAATGAAGTCATTGACGGTCTGTGTTAAAATGAAATCATTGGCAGTCTGTGTTAAAATGAAATCATTGACGGTCTGTGTTAAAATGAAATCATTGGCAGTCTGTGTTAAAATGAAATCATTGACAGTCTGTGTTAAAATAAACCATCGGCAGTCTGTGTTAAAATGAAATCATTGACAGTCTGTGTTAACATGAAATCATCGGCAGTCTGTGTTAAAATGAAATCATTGGCAGTCTGTTTCAAAATGAAATCGACAGTCTGTCTTAAAATGAAATTGACAGTCTGTGTTAAAATGAAATCATTGACAGTCTGTGTTAAAATGAAATCATTGGCAGTCTGTGTTAAAATGAAATCATTGACAGTCTGTGTTAAAATGAAATCATTGACAGTCTGTGTTAAAATGAAATCATTGACAGTCTGTGTTAAAATGAAATCATTGACAGTCTGTGTTAAAATGAAATCATTGACAGTCTGTGTTAAAATGAAATCATCTGCAGTCTGTGTTAAAATGAAATAATTGACAGTCTGTGTTAAAACGAAATAATTGACAGTCTGTGTTAAAATGAAATCATCGGCAGTCTGTGTTGAAATGAAATCATTGACAGTCTGTGTTAAAATGAAATCATCGGCAGTCTGTGTTAAAATGAAATCATCGACAGTCTGTGTTAAAATGAAATCATCGGCAGTCTGTGTTAAAATGAAATCATGGACAGTCTGTGTTAAAATGAAATCATGGACAGTCTGTGTTAAAATGAAATCATTGACAGTCTGTGTTAAAATGAAATCATCGGCAGTCTGTGTTAAAATGAAATCATCTGCAGTCTGTGTTAAAATGAAATCATCGGCAGTCTGTGTTAAAATGAAATCATTGACAGTCTGTGTTAAAATGAAATCATCGACAGTCTGTGTTAAAATGAAATCATCGGCAGTCTGTGTTCAAATGAAATAATCTGCAGTCTGTGTTAAAATGAAATCATCGACGGTCTGTGTTAAAATGAAATAATCAACAGTCTGTGTTAAAATTAAATAATTGACAGTCTGTGTTAAAATGAAATCACTGACAGTCTGTGTTAAAATTAAATCATTGACAGTCTGTGTTAAAATGAAATCATTGACAGTCTGTGTTAAAATGAAATCATCGGCAGTCTGTGTTCAAATGAAATCATTGGCAGTCTGTGTTAAAATGAAATCATTGGCAGTCTGTGTTAAAATGAAATCATTGGCAGTCTGTTTTAAAATGAAATCATTGGCAGTCTGTGTTAAAATGAAATTGACAGTCTGTGTTAAAATGAAATCATTGGCAGTCTGTGTTAAAATGAAATCATTGGCAGTCTGTGTTAAAATGAAATCATGGACAGTCTGTGTTAAAATGAAATCATTGGCAGTCTGTGTTAAAATGAAATCATTGGCAGTCTGTGTTAAAATGCAATCATTGGCAGTCTGTTTTAAAATGAAATCATTGGCAGTCTGTGTTAAAATGAAATTGACCGTCTGTGTTAACATGAAATCATTGGCAGTCTGTGTTAAAATGAAATCATTGGCAGTCTGTTTTAAAATGAAATCATTGGCAGTCTGTGTTAAAATGAAATTGACCGTCTGTGTTAAAATGAAATCATTGGCAGTCTGTGTTAAAATGAAATCATGGACAGCCTGTGTTAAACGGGTTGGTCAGAACCAAATCAGCTCCTCACTTTCTTCCTGTCGGCTCCCTTCAGCTCCATCATCAACATCCCCGGTGAGTCCACTCTGAGGCGAGACTTCCTGCGCCTCCAGCTGGCCAACAAGGAGCGCTCGGAGCTGATCCGGCGCCAGCAGCTGGAGCAGCAGCAGAACGAGGAGCACAAGCGCCAGCTACTGGCAGAGAGGCAGAAACGGATCGAGGAGCAGAAGGAGCAGCGGCGACGGCTGGAGGAGGTAGCTTCAGTGTTTTTATTGACAGAGCTGTGTGTGTGAATAAATGAACTTGTGGTTATTTAAACCTAAAACTTGACATTAACCCACCACATCCATGTCTTTAGCACCGGGTGCACACAGTCGAGGATTTGACTCGTTAATCTCGTTACAGCAACAAGTACGGGAGCGGGAGCTGAGGAAGCAGCAGGAGCGGGAGCAGAGGAGGAGGTACGAGGAGATGGAGCAGCTCCGCCGGGAGGAGGAGCGGAGGCACGCTGAGAGAGAGCAGGTAGGAAAAACACCCAACTGACAAATTCCCCAAAATTGGGCAAGTCCAAAAAAAGGGCGGGACTTAATGCCTCATGAACACTCACTGAAAATGCATCTATGATTCCAAAACTGATAACTTTAATGAAAAATGACAACAGGTGCAAAACATGAAATGTCATTTAAAAGTACAGGGATTAATAAATTTGTGTAAAAGTACTGTGCAAAAGTCTTAAACCAACCCTCATTTTGTTATTTATTTAAAGTTTATTCATTTAAAAAAAACAATACAAAACAATCCCATAAATGATAAAAATACAAAATATAAAATGAAAGGCAGCAGAAAGAAGAAAAAACTCTTTTTTCAAACAATTAGTACAAACTATATTAAACTCCAAGTAATATTAAACTTCAACTCAAACCTAAACTTAAACTTCAAGTAACAAAACAAAAGAATAACTCTTTTTAATTTTTCTAACTCTAATACATTACATATTAAGCTACTTCATATATATTTTTAACAATTGTTTTCTCCTTTTCTTAAATGTACACATTGTTACATTTTGCTCTCAAGCAGCAAGATTTCCCTGTAGATCCTCAGATTATCTAAAGGTCTTTAAATTTATTTTTATCTACTTATTTATTTTTGGGGTGTAAGCTTTTTCATGAATTAATTGCAAAAACTCCCACAACAATGCTTCCACACGCTGAACTTTGAATGTGTCACAGGTATGTGTTATCTCAAGTACCGTATTTTCTGGAATATAGGTCGCACCTGAATATAGGTCGCATTGTCCAATTATTGCCAAATAATTGGAAAAATCCATATATAGGTCGCACCTACGTCAAAATGTGGACCGTGTTTAGCTCTGCTGCAAATGTCTGCCACAGGAGTGCACAGCAAGGCTTTTAAGAAGATTAACACTTAAAAACAATTATTTGTTTGATAAAAATTATAGCAAATATGTGTCTGAGCTGAACTTTTCTTTAATAAATGAATAATTTTAGCAGGATAAACACCTAAAAATATATATTTGTTAGCTGACATTATTGTAAGAGTGTGTCTCAGTTTAATTTTTGTTAATAAATGATTACAAATCAGCTTATTTTATAAAAAGCCATAAATAGGTCGCACCTGAATATAGGTCGCAGGGCATGCAAAAATGATAAAAAGCCACGACCTATATTCCGGAAAATACGGTATGTGTGTGTGTTAGCTTTCAATTTACATAGGTTGGTGCGTGTCACCTCAGCCTGTTTATAACTTCACTCACTCACAGTCTGCTCATTGAATTGATAAAGCTCCCGGATGGGAAGCGAAACGTTTTCTGTTACAAATAAAGTCCAGTTGTTTCGGTATTGAACGCCTTTTTTTGATCCCACAACAATTATTTAATATTACTTATTATTTATAAACTGTTTAGTTTGACTCTTTAAAAAACAAAAAAACATTTTTTATGTTCTTGTTATTAGGATTGGTTTTATTTTTTGAACAGAGAGAACGTGATGATTAAATAGAAATCATGTAGAGACTCCTCCGCAGATGTTTCCTGGTGGTGTTGGACTTATTAGATGTCTTCAGTTCTTCAGGCTGTAGTTTATCGGAGGAGAAAAGCACTAAAATTATCATTTTCTTGCAGTGAAACGCTTCATTAACTCCCTTCTCAGATATAAATATCTTCCTGGCTCACAGCTGATTTCATCTTGACTGTTGGAATAATCTGCTCATCTTTCTTCTTTGCTAATTACACCCCCTGCTGCTCCTTTTTGTTTCATTTCTTATCTGTTTCTGGTGAAGTCTCTGGTCTAACACCTCCTCTGTGAACCTCCTTCTGTCTGCCCTCCTTCTTATTTCCTGCTCTGCTGACATCACTGGTTGCCTGGGGCTTCGATTGGCTTCTGTTCCGCCTGGTCGCTCTCCTATTGGCTGCGTCTGGCGCTCGGCCCGGGCTCCGGGTTGGTTAGGAGTATATCCGTAGGCAGCTGGAGGAGGAGCAGAGGCAGCTGGAGATCCTGCAGCAGCAGCTCCTGCAGGAGCAGGCCTTACTGCTGGTAACACAACATGAAAACACACAAACTAACAGAAACACACACGGTGCCCCAATGCTGGAAATGTGACCCAAACAAAATCTGGAGTCTCCGGTTTCTTAATCCTGGTTGAAGGTATCTTGAGCCCTTCAAAAACAGGAAGTGAGCATCAAAAACCTGATTGCTGGAGCAGATTGTCCTCCTGTGCACCAAATGTAAAGTGGTGAAGATAGCCCCCAGAAATTAAAGTTTTATTAAAATATAATAAAAGCTGCAGCACAGCAAAAGGCTGCAAATAGTGGTTCAGAACTGATGGAGGAAATATAAAATAATCTATTCCTAAAACTGAGTGCAGAAAAGTTTGAGCTGACTTTATGTAAGAGTGGGATTCTGCTGAGACGTTATGGTCAGTTAATATCTTACCTGCTGTAGATGGCTTTTTAACGACAGTTTGGAGAAACGGAGCATATTTCTGACAGAAAGGACGAGCTAACGGCTAGTCGGGTACAAAAGTGGCGCTCTATTATCTTAAAACAGCTTCAAACTCAAAAACTTTATTTCAGATCTCATTGGATGAACTTTAAACTGTTTAAATCACAGGTGTGTCTGCGGGTTATTTACATTTTATTTTGCTCTAAAACATCCGGTGCAGCCTGCAGCACTTCTTGCAGGACTATAATAATAATTAGTAATATTACTGTTGAAATACAAAGCAAGTTAACCAGAGCTGTAAACGTTAATTCAATATTTATATTTTTATATATATTTTAGATTGGAATTGTTTTTTTGACGACAGGACTTGATCCCAATCGATTAGCTGTTGACTCTGGTCAGAATTACTCTCTGTATTTCTCCAAAGTTGATCTAAAATGACCTTATTTAATGGGGGTTTTTCTGAGCGATAATGGGGTGTGTCAATGCATGGTCACGCCCACTATTTGGCAAGGCCCGCCTATTAAACTTCCTACTGTTTTCTTTCTAAATATCTTATCCATATACAGTATTTTCTGGACTATAGGTCGCACCTTTATATAAGTCGCTTTGTCCAATTATTGTCAATGAATCGGAAAAGTCCATAAACAGGTCGCACCTTTATATAAGTCGCATCTATTAGGCGTCACCGCTACGCAACGCATCAGCGCGTCATTTTTCCTGCTGAAAATGACGACCACAGAAGCATGCACGGAAGGACTTTTCACAAGATTAACACGGTAAAAACAATTATTTATCTGCTGAAAATAATAGCAAACATGTGTCTTAGCTTAACCGTTCCTTAATAAATTCACGTAATGGTCAAATCTGCTGGATTTAAAAATTTTCGCTTTGAAAAAGTACAAGGAAAAACAACGAAGCTAACCGCGACACATTTACGTCTATAAAACATTGAATTTTATCTCAAATAACTCCAACAGCTAACAGTTTGTAAATGTACATCTAGTGATTACTTTCTGTAAGTTTGAAAAAATAAATCTGCTGTGTGGTTTATGAGCTATTTGCTCAAACGTACAAGGAAATATCAACGAAGCTAGCCGCGACACATTTACGTCTATAAAACATAAATTTTATCTCAAACATCTCATAAAGCTAATCAGTTGTAAATATCCATCTAGTGATTACGTTCTGTAAGTTTGATCAAAATCTGTCCTGTGGTTCTTGACCTATTTTGCTAACAAACACTGAGCTAACAGCAAAGTAGCTAGTTCATACCTCCAGAGCAGGAGGCCGGGCTGCGACAGAGTGAGTCCGTCCAGAGGAGGCTCTCGTCGGACACATGAGGTGGGAACGGTTGGTGTACCCTAGCGGACAAAGGTGGTACTGCACCATTTTTGCCAAAATGGAAAAACGGTCATATCTGAGCCAAAAATTGGTCTAAAAATATGGGAAAAAATCCATAAACAAGTCTCACCTCTATAAGTCGCAGGGCATGCAAATTAGGCAAAAAGGTGTGACTTATAGTCCGGAAAATACATTTAAAAATTACTTGTGTTAAAGTCTGATTTAACGTTAATCTGATGCAACAAAACTGACTCAAAAATGCGTTTTAATCTCTTCAACCTTCAGAAAAGTGGGAGCAGGTCAGGCTTCATCACCTTCTAAGCTCCGGTCACTTTGTATTTTCAAAGGTCAAGGATCTAAAACGTGTTTTCGTCTCCGCGGTCTGACCTGTTGTGTGTGTCCGCTCCGCAGGAGTACAAGAGGAAGCAGATCGAGGAGCAGCGTCAGGCGGAGCGGCTGCAGAGGCAGCTGCAGCAGGAGCGAGCGTACCTGGTGTCGCTGCAGCAGCAGCAGCAGCAGGAGCCGCCGCGCCCGCCACAGGACAAGAAGCAGCTCTACCACTACAAGGACCAGGCGCCAGGCAGCAACGACAAGCCCGCCTGGGCCAAAGAGGTACCACACAGATCTGCAAAAACCTAAAAGTCCAAACGAATGCAAACATAAAGTGAGTGAAGTCAGCACAAAGCAGCTTAGTTGTTTCAGTCGTCGAGTAGAGTAAGATTTTATTTTCTTGATTATCATCATCTGTGTGAATCAGAAGCATAAAAACAGCTCCTTTGAATAAAAACTTGCAGAATTTATCATAAATATCTTCATGTTTTCTTCCTTTGCAGGACAGATTTTTTTTTTTCAGCTCTGAATTCTCCTGTTTTAACTTTAACTTTGGATTTTTCTCTCCCTGTGAAGCTGAATCCTCAGACGAAAGGCAGAGCTGCAGCTGTCGCTTCGTTTGTCATAAAATTGTCAAAGGTCCTAACGTTTCCTCCTACAGGAGCAGACTCCCTGATTACAACAAGATGGAGGTCAGAGAGGTTGGATGTTTGAAGGTTTAGTCTGCCTTCGGGTGTCGTCGGAGCTCCACCTGCAGGGATCAGCCTTTCATTTTCACAGATGAAACGTCAGAGCAACAAACATCTTTATTTCTGTCGTATTGATGTTTAACCTGAACTAATGAGTGAAGAGAGCGCTGAGGACAGGTGGAGGACAGGTGGAGAACCAGGAAGTGCAGAGGATTGGTCAGGGAGCAGCAGTGAAGAGGATAGGAGTGGAAATGTGGCTTGTCCAGATTTCTCTAATAAAAACACACGGGAACGGCCGTTGTCAGTGCTATGCAAAGTTTGTGGCAGCCATCTTGCCAGGTGCTGTTCTCTTGTAGCGTTGTTAAAGGTTCAGTATGCAGTTTCTGTAGAACTGCAGCACTTAGAAATATTTTCAACAGGCAAAGCATTCTGATCCCTCCCCCTCAGAGCCATATGTGGCTCTGCCCCCTTGTGGTCTGTTGAATTTCAAATTCAAGCTCTGTTTTTATTGGCTGATTCAAATTCAAGCTCTGTTTTTATTGGCTGGTTACAAACTCTGTTTTTATTGGCTGGAAAATGGCGGGTCACCTTTTCTTTTTAGAAATGCTTATTTACCACCTGGAGAAGCAAGGGGACAATATTTTTTTTATTTTTTTTCAGAGATTACCTGGATAACATCAGTCTGTCAGGAGGTAGTGACAGAGTGAAGAAATATGTTCATAAAAAAAGCTACATACTGAAGCTTTAAAGCCGTTAGTCATATCATCAGTTTAAAAAGACATGGAAATATACTTTTTTTTTTAAACTTAAATATTCTGTACGTATTGTGTATGTCGTAAACTCATGGGACAGAAGGATTCTGTACTGAGCGTCCCAATGGGCGTGGACACATAAAATGACCCATTCTGACCAGAACGTGTAAAGTTCAGTACTTTATATGCTAGACTAACAGAGCTCTGCTACTAGATTAATTTAGCCTAATAACTTAAACTTAAATATCGTTAGTTTTTTTTCTGATAACTCTGTGAAGGAAACATGAGGGGAACCACCATATTGTGTTTTTAAACACATACGGTGCCACCCAGATGTAAAGGATTTTATCAGGAGGTCAATATTAATACTGACCTCTTTACCTTAATTAATTTACTCATTCAGATTGAATAGTAATTTCACGGATTCTTTCTTTTTCAGTTTACCCAATATTTCTGTGATCTTTCTGATGGATAAATAAATAAAGCCATTAAGTGACAGAGAACGTTGACTTTAGCTTGGTATGCCAGGAGACACTACCATTTATTTATAATAAATCAACTAAAATCAACATCATTACACTTGATTGACATGATTTCACTTTCTTGCAATTTAACACGTCAGCACATTTAAATTGTAACACAACAGACATAAATATAGGATGTTAACATACTTAGTCTGAGGCTCTATGACTTAAATAGTTTCCAGCTTAGAATTGAGGGAAAGGAGATAGGAGGAAAGATGGAGAGATGGTTTAAAGGAAATTGTCTTGAGCATGTTACCAGAAGTGACACTTCCCATCCGATTTCTGCTGAAATCCAGGTACGTTTGTAAACAGCTCTTTACCTTCGACGACGAGTCTGATAAAGAGATGACACCAGCCTTTCAGGCGTACAGAATCGTTGCAGGTCCAGCACGTCCGAGCCGGTTCTTGTTTACGTTTTCAACGTCTCCTCGGATCCGCTTCGATCATCAGAAAATATGTCAGCTACTGGTTGACTTCAAGATAAACTTATTCCAGGAAGGAATAAACAAAGTTTTGAGCTTACGCTCGTTCTAAGTGGACTCATAACAGCATGTTATTAGTCCTTAACTGGATGACGTGTCCTTAGCGTGTGACTAAACGTCCATCCAGCTCTTTGGGAAAAGTTCACATCCCTTGAAGTTCCCAGCAGACTCTGAACAATTCAGCTTAGCTTAGAACCTTAAGATAGAACTCTGAAACTTGTCTCTTTCCGATTGGTTCAGAAGAAGCAGTCGAGGAGTTCACTTGCCGTTATCACGACCCAAGGTTACAGCCAGCAGCAGAGAGAAATGTTTAGGAAAAAGACAGACGCATAGACTCCAAGAGGTAAAATACTTGGATTAGCGTCTTAACACTTTTAAAACAAATCTGAAAAGCACAGTTTGACATAAAATTCAACTCTGACACCATTATATGGTCAAGTAACACAGTAATACTCCATATTAAAAGAATAACACAGCATAACATATATCATGAAAATGACAAAAGTTATTCTTTTGATCACATCAGAATAAAATCAAAGATAGAAATAGTCTCTTTTGGTGACTATGTTCTCAGATTACAACTAATGGAATAATTTGTAGTAAATGTCTTGCTTTACTGAGAGGTCAGTAAAGGTAATCTCTGGAACAGTTCAAAAATACACATGTGTATCAAAGTGGACACGGTCATGCCCACTACATCTGGAAATATGTATCCTCATATAACATGCACTTCAGTATTTACACACAAATAACTGAGTTAAATTCTAATTCACTTATAGTCTATCCATAAGGTCTGTAAAATATTATTTAAAATTTAAAACCTTATGTTACCAATGTCTGTTCATTTTTTTTTCATTTAGTTCGTTCATATTGACACCCAGAAACTATGATTATAGACAAGTCTGAAGACAACCGCTGGCATAACAATATCTGTTAGACTAATATTTACATAATAAAAAGTATAACACCACATTCCTTTCTGTTAAGTTTGTAATAACTATAACAATAAATGGTAAAACGTTGGATTATTTATTGTTTTCACCCAGACATTTATGGACTGCTGAATTTTGGCAGCAGTTAAGGATGCCACATAGCACCTACCAAGATGGCGGCATGGACGCTTGCCTTGTTAGCATAGACTTTGCTGTAGTTGTCCCTCCAGTGTATTTCAGTGGTGGAGATGATGGGGACGTTCAGAGAGTTTGAGGACACCTGAGGACTGTGAGACAAAGTCAGATGTGTTGGTCCTAAAGGAGGGGCAGATGTGTCAATGTGGGGGTGGGATCACATCAGTGGACAGGTGAGGACACATGTCCTTGTGCAGATCTGTAGTGACAGTTGGGAGCAGGTGAGGTGAGCCAGAGTTGAAGATGTTCAGATGTTGGTTGGACCAGAACGGACAAGATTAGACCTGAATGAGGCTGGGTTGGTTTGGACGTGTCCAACAGTGGACAAATTGGACAAAGGATAATAATGCAGGACAATGGAGCAGGCAGGGAGGTGGAGATCTGCCGAGGGAGCAGGAGTTGTTTCTAACATCGATCCAAGTTTATTCTTTATGAAAAGGAAAACCTCCGATTTCATTGGTGGACCACTTTCCTACTTCCTGTTTACATGTTTTTGTTTACTTGTTTTGTAAACAACCTGCCCCTCAGGTGATGCGCCGAGCTCAGAGCAACTCTCCCCGCCTCCCTCAGAAGAAGTACCACTCCTTCGAGCTAAATCGGGACACGGACCTGGGCCAGCTCCTGCAGCTTCCGGGTTACAAACCTCCCAAGCCCCGCCCCCCCTCTTACCCCGCCCACGTCAGCCCCGTCAGGGACCACCTTCACGTCCCCCGAGTCCGCATCACCTGCGTCCCGGAGCCGGAGTACTCTGAGCCGGTGGTGATGCGAAGGGAGAGCCCCAACAGGAGCCCTGTCAGGGCCTCCGACTCCAGGGGCCGCAGTCCAGCCCGCCGGGTCAGTCAGAACCACAAACGGACCCTCGTCCTGATGAACCTGTTAACATCTTTAACTCACATCCTTTAACCTCGACCGCAGCAAAAACACTCCTTTGGTTTCTCTTTCACTTCACTGCTTTTAATCATTTTGACCCAAGGGCAGCAGGAGGGTTCACTGAATTAACCAGACTAACTCCTGATCCGGATCCGGATCCGGATCTGGATCTGATCCTGAAGGTTTAAAGGACTCAATGTTTGAAGAGGTCCAGTTCTTCTCAGGGGCCCCTAGATGGTGGACTTTCTTCTTCCCGGTGGCTGGAGGTGTCTCTCTGTACCTTTATGATGTTTTCATCTGGATTTATTCTTCCTCTGCTTCTTCCTGGAACTCTCTGGGTTCTTTTTTTTTATCTGAAGGTGGATCCAGTTTTTATGTTTGAGCTTTGTTCTGGTTGTTTTGTGTTTGAATCTGTCATCTACAGCTGACACTAACCTTCCTCCTACAGGCTTCATCATTTCTTCCTGAAATGTTCTGATGGTGAACCTTCACGTAAAAACAAAACTTTAACTCTGACCTCCATGTTTGAGCTCTGCTCTTGTTTTAAACCCATGAATGAAAGTTTAAACCTGTAAGGACCTGATTTAGGAGAGGTCTGCAGGTCTGCCCCCCTTTCTGGCAGATGTAAGACAGATGTAGGACAGATGCACAGATGTAGGAAAGATGTAAGGCATATGTAGGACAGATGTAAGACAGATGTAGGACAGATGTAGGACAAATGTAGGACAGATGTAGGACAGATGTAGGACAAATGTAGGACAGATGTAGGACAAATGTAGGACAGATGTAGGACAGATGTAAGACAGATGTAAGACAGATGTAGGACAGATGTAGGACAAGATGTAGGACAGATGTAGGACAGATGTAGGACAGATGTAGGACAGATGTAGGACAGATGTAGGACAGATGTAGGACAGATGTAAGACAGATGTAAGACAGATGTAGGACAGATGCACAGATGTAGGAAAGATGTAAGGCATATGTAGGACAGATGTAAGACAGATGTAGGACAGATGTAGGACAAGATGTAGGACAGATGTAGGACAGATGTAAGACAGATGTAAGACAGATGTAGGACAGATGCACAGATGTAGGAAAGATGTAAGGCATATGTAGGACAGATGTAAGACAGATGTAAGACAGATGTAGGACAGATGTAAGACAGATGTAGGACAGATGTAGGACAGATGTAGGACAGATGTAGGACAGATGTAAGACAGATGTAAGACAGATGTAGGACAGATGTAAGACAGATGTAGGACAGATGTAAGACAGATGTAGGACAGATGTAGGACAGATGTAAGACAGATGTAGGACAGATGTAAGACAGATGTAGGACAGATGTAAGACAGATGTAAGACAGATGTAGGACAGATGTAAGGCAGATGTAGAGCAGATGTAGGACAGATGTAGAGCAGATGTAAGGCATATGTCGGACAGATGTAAGACAGATGTAGGACAGATGTAGGACAGATGTAAGGCATATGTCGGACAGATGTAAGACAGATGTAAGACAGATGTAAGACAGATGTAAGACAGATGTAAGACAGATGTAAGACAGATGTAGGACAGATGTAGGACAGATGTAGGACAGATGTAAGACAGATGTAGGACAGATGTAAGACAGATGTAGGACAGATGTAGGACAGATGTAGGACAGATGTAAGACAGATGTAAGACAGATGTAGGACAGATGTAAGACA
Organism: Garcialebias charrua; assembly: GCA_038048925.1. Classification (NCBI taxonomy): domain Eukaryota; kingdom Metazoa; phylum Chordata; class Actinopteri; order Cyprinodontiformes; family Rivulidae; genus Garcialebias; species Garcialebias charrua. The sequence goes on along the minus strand of JBBPBX010026635.1, from coordinate 19,795 downwards.
GATGTAAGACAGATGTAGGACAGATGTAAGACAGATGTAAGACAGATGTAGGACAGATGTAAGGCAGATGTAGAGCAGATGTAGGACAGATGTAGAGCAGATGTAAGGCATATGTCGGACAGATGTAAGACAGATGTAGGACAGATGTAGGACAGATGTAAGGCATATGTCGGACAGATGTAAGACAGATGTAAGACAGATGTAGGACAGATGTAAGGCATATGTAAGACAGATGTAGGACAGATGTAGGGCAGATGTAAGACAGATGTAGGACAGATGTAGGACAGATGTAAGGCATATGTCGGACAGATGTAAGGCATATGTAAGACAGATGTAGGACAGATGTAAGGCATATGTAAGACAGATGTAGGACAGATGTAGGGCAGATGTAAGACAGATGTAGGACAGATGTAAGGCAGATGTAGAGCAGATGTAGGACAGATGTAGAGCAGATGTAAGGCATATGTTGGACAGATGTAAGACAGATGTAGGACAGATGTAGGACAGATGTAGGACAGATGTAAGGCATATGTCGGACAGATGTAAGACAGATGTAGGACAGATGTAAGGCATATGTAAGACAGATGTAGGACAGATGTAGGGCAGATGTACAGATGTAGGACAGATGTACAGATGTAGGACAGATGTGCAGATGTAGGACAGATGTAGGACAGATGTAAGGCATATGTCGGACAGATGTAAGACAGATGTAAGACAGATGTAGGACAGATGTAAGGCATATGTAAGACAGATGTAGGACAGATGTAAGGCATATGTAGGGCAGATGTACAGATGTAGGACAGATGTCAGACAGATGTAGGGCAGATGTACAGATGTAGGACAGATGTACAGATGTAGGACAGATGTAAGGCATATGTCAGACAGATGTAGAACAGATGTAAGGCATATGTAGAGCAGATGTAAAGGCCGAGATACAGTGAAGCAGACTCCGTATACGCGCGTATACGGAGCCTCTGCTACAGCTCGGCTGATGTTCTCGCGTAGATTCTCGTGTTTTCGCTCCAAATTCTACGTCATTTCCTCCGTACCGTCACTTCCGATCGTCACTTCCGGTAGTTTTTCGCTCCACGGAGAGGACTCAACTGAGCTCGCTGATTGGTCACTTTGACACGCCTACTGAAATGATTGACAGATTTCAGTCAGCTCAAAGTGAAACCTATCGTGAGCAGCTCGCTCAGACTTCTGCGGTGTTCTGATACGGTCTTTCTACTATATATGTTATAAAAAGTTCTCTCAGAAATAAAAATAATAACAGGGAGTGCTTTTCCTGCAGCCCACAGCCCACCAGGGAATATATAAAACATCGCGCACCCAGGTAGGACCTGAATTCATTCATTTCATTCATCGAGTGAACGGAGGAAGAAGCGGTTACTTGACTTTAGGCAAAAAAACAAAAGAAAAGGCCCGATCAGCGATAAAAAAGAGGAATTTATTTCATTTGTGTAACATACAAAACAGTCCGGAGCCGGGGAAGTTTAGGTCAGACACCGCGCATCGCGTATGCGAATCGCGTATGCGTAGTAAAAAAATACCTTTGCGCGTACTTGCCCTGAGGGGCTACGCGGGGCTACGCTGCGTACGGGGCATACGTACGCTGCGTATTGGCGTATCGTGAGGACGCGCGAGTGTATCTCGCCCTTTAGGCATATGTCAGACAGATGTAAGACATGTAGGACAGATATAGGGCTGATTAAAGAAATATGTAGGGCATATGTAAGACAGATGTAGGGCAGATGTACAGATGTAGGACAGATGTAAGGCATATGTCAGACAGATGTAGAACAGATGTAAGGCATATGTAGAGCAGATGTAAGGCATATGTCAGACAGATGTAGAACAGATGTAAGGCATATGTAGAGCAGATGTAAGGCATATGTCGGACAGATGTAGGACAGATGTCGGACATGTAGGACAGATATAGGGCTGATTAAAGAAATATGTAGGGCATATGTAAGACAGATATAGGGCAGATGTAGGACAGATGTACAGATGTAAGACAGATGTAGGACAGATGTCGGACATGTAAGACAGATACAGTATAGGGAAGATGTACATATGTAGGACAGATGTACAGATGTAAGACAGATGTAGGACAGATGGCGGACATGTAAAACAGATATAGGGCAGATGTCCAGATGTAGGACAGATGTCCAGATGTAGGACAGATGTCCAGATGTAGGACAGATGTAAGACAGGTGTAAGACAGATGTAGGACAGATGTAAGACAGATGTAGGGCAGATGTACAGATGTTAGACAGATGTAAGGCAGATGTAAGACAGATGTAGGGCAGATGTAAGGCAGATGTTAGACAGATGTAGGACAGATGTAGGGCAGATGTAAGACAGATGTAGGACAGATGTACAGATGTAGGACAGATGTCCAGATGTAGGACAGATGTCCAGATGTAGGACAGATGTAAGACAGGTGTAAGACAGATGTAGGACAGATGTAAGACAGATGTAGGGCAGATGTACAGATGTTAGACAGATGTAAGGCAGATGTAAGACAGATGTAGGGCAGATGTAAGGCAGATGTTAGACAGATGTAGGGCAGATGTAAGACAGATGTAGGACAGATGTAGAGCAGATGTACAGATGTTAGACAGATGTAGGGCAGATGTCAGACAGCTCTAGGACAGATGTTAGACAGATGTAGAGCAGATGTACAGATGTAAGACAGATGTAGGGCAGATGTACAGATGTTAGACAGATGTAAGGCAGATGTAAGACAGATGTAGGGCAGATGTAAGGCAGATGTTAGACAGATGTAGGGCAGATGTAAGACAGATGTAGGACAGATGTAGAGCAGATGTACAGATGTTAGACAGATGTAGGGCAGATGTCAGACAGCTCTAGGACAGATGTCGGACAGATTTAGGGCATATGTGACAGATGTAGGACAGATGTACAGATGTAGGACAGATGTACAGATGTATGAGCATCGGGCAGATGTAGGACAGATTAACAGATATAAGGCATATTTAGGACAGATGTAGGGCAGATGTAAGACAGATGTAGGACAGATGTAAGACATCAGTCTGGTTGACCTTTGACCCCCCTGAGTGACCCTGCTCTGGTGTTTGTGTCAGGTGGAAGACCAGTTTAAGATGAACAGACAGACTTCTCCTACGTTTCAGCACAAAGTTTCAAACCGGATCTCCGACCCATCTCTGCCGCCCCGATCCGAGTCCTTCAGCAGCGGAGGGATCCAGCAGGCCCGGACTCCGCCCATGCACCGCTCTGTGGAGCCGCAGGTCAGAGCCCTACCCTCACTGATGTGGGTTTGTTCGTTTTTATTTACAAAGTAATTAGTTCATTTAGAAGAGAAGAGCTGCTGAACCTGAGAGATGTTTAAAGATGTTTCTGTGATGTTTACTGAGGAACCCATAGACAGAACCTGTCACCTGTGTCACAACAAAATGAGGAAACAGTTTATAACTGTTAACTATCAGAACATTACCAGTAGTTATTATCGGACCAGAACCATGAAGAGTGAACAGAGAAGTCCCAGATCCAGACCTGGTTTATGCTCCTGTTATGACCGTTTGACTAATTGATCACAAATCAGTTAAAAAGAACACATTCTTAGTGGAGTTTGTGTGAGTTGTTGTGATCAGTCAGTATCTTACCTGCAGCAGACAGCAGTCAATGTGATCCAGTTTGGAGAATCAGAGAGAAATTGTCTGAGTCAAGCTAATGACTAATCGGAGCAAACTGAAATAATCCAAAACCTTATTTTATCTAAATGAATCAAAACATATTCTAAAATGAGCAGATGTAGCTAAAATTAACCAAACAAATAATAAACCTGAACATGGCAAAATGCTAGCTAAAATAGCAAAGCTGTAACTAAAATGAACAAAACAGATGCTAAAATTAAAGTCAGAAAACAGTAGAAAAAATAAGAAGATTGTGGCTAAAGCAAAAAGTACCAGATTAGTAGCTAGAAGTAGTAAAAAAATGGTTGCTAAAAGAAAAACAGATTGAACAGTAGGTAAAGGCTAAAGTGGCAAAAGTATAGCTAAAAGCTGCATGATAGCTGAAAGCTAAAACTAACAAAATAGTAGTTAAACAGTAAAAATAGCAGAAAAGTTGCAAAACAGTATCTAAAATCTACTAGTAGTAAGAATGCTAGATAAAAGCTAAAAATTGCAGGAGGATAGCTAACAGCTAAACTAGCAAAATGGTAGCTAAATGCTAAAACTAGGAAAACAGAAGCTAAAACTAAAATAAGCAAAATCAGAACTGAAATGAGCAAAACTGTATCTAAGACATAAAAGGAGCAGAACTGTAACAAAAAGCTCAAAGTGGCAGAATTTTAGCTTTTACTGTTACTACCGTACTACATTTAGTTACTGTTACTTCTACTACTTTTGAATTTTAACTACACAGTATCTAGTTGCAAGTTGAACAACTGAAAATTTAAGTAGCAGAAAGGTAGTTAAAATACATTTTGCTAAATGGTAGCTAAATGCTAAACGTAGCAGAACAATTGCTAAAATTAGCAAAAAGCTAATAGATAAAAGAAGTAAAATTATATGTAGGTAAAAAAAAGGCTTAATTTTAAATTAGGTATTATTATGTACTGAAACTTTTTAGTTTCAGTTCAGCTAAATTTATCTTTTAGCTCACAAATTTTCAGTTAAACAACTAAAAGTACAGCTAAAAGTAGTAGAGTGGTAGCTAGAAGCTAAAGTAGCATAAGAATATAAAACCAGAGCCAGTAGCTGAAGGAGATTTCAAAAACCAAATGTATTTCAATGTATTTCTATTGAGAAAAATATTTGTAAATAAAGTTAAATATTTTGAAAAGTATAAAAGTTACATAAACCAGGAGTCGCAGCTTCCATCTGCTGAATGAGCCCAACGTTTTCATGTATGAACTGATAAAATGACACAAAGTTTGAAGGAGTAAAATTGTAAAAATGTGTAAAATAAATAATAAACAGTGAGAAAAAAAACATGTAAATCCTCAGAGCACACGCTAACGAGCCGAGCACTTTAAGAAAACTTTTTTTTTTTTAGCTTTTGTTGATGGGATTAAGTATCTCAGAGCAGCTGAAGTGCCTCAGAAGCCCTGAAACACAAGTGGCTTAATTTTAGCTTTTTCCCAGGTGATGAACCGCGCTCCGGCAGGGGAAAATGAAAAAGTTTTTGTGTCAACCTGTTGTAAACCCAGATGTTGAACCTCTGACCTTCATCTCTCCTCCTGCATCACTTCCTCCTGGCCTGCTTCACGGTTAACAAATAATACTCCTGCTCTTCCTCCTGCACCCTGCTTGTTTCCTGTGTGTGTGTGTGTGGGTGTGTGTGTTCAGATGGCCCACCTTGTGCAGGTGAAGAGTCACGGCCTCTCGGGCTCCCAGTCCTTGTACGACCCTCACGGCGTGTCCTCCACCTCGGCGTCGCCCTCCCCCTCCCGGCCTCCCATGCCCCGGCAGAACTCCGACCCCACCTCCGACACCCCTCCCGCCCCGCCCCTGTCCCGCCTGGCGCCCCCCCTCGACAAGCTGGACCGCAGCTCGTGGCTGCGGCAGGACGACGACCTGCCGCCCAAGGTTTCTGCATGACCCGCCCGTGTGTCTGTCTGAGCGCGCGTGTGCACGACGGCAAACTTTACTTTCTGTCTCGGTGCTGATTCTTTGGTTTGAGCATGTTTATTTTGTGTTCTGATTGAAAATGAACTGTTACAAACTTAATATAGTTCTGGAAAAAATAAAACACACCTTCTTCCAGTTGTAGGCTTTACTTACCGTATTTTCCGGAATATAGGTTGCGGCTTTTTATCATTTTTGCATGCCCTGCGACCTATATTCAGGTGCGACCTATTTATGGCTTTTTATAAAATAAGCTGATTTGTAATCATTTATTAACAAAAATTAAACTGAGACACACTCTTACAATAATGTCAGCTAACAAATATATATTTTTAGGTGTTTATCCTGCTAAAATTATTCATTTATTAAAGAAAAGTTCAGCTCAGACACATATTTGCTATAATTTTTATCAAACAAATAATTGTTTTTAAGTGTTAATCTTCTTAAAAGCCTTGCTGTGCGCTCCTGTGGAAGAGACATTTGCAGCAGAGCTAAACACGGTCCACATTTTGATAGGTGCGACCTATATTCAGGTGCAACCTATATATGGATTTTTCCAATTTTTTGGCAATAATTGGACAATGCGACCTATATTCCGGAACATACGGTAATCTGGACTTAATTAAACTGATCTGTTTTTACCACATCACCACAACACTGTCTGTAACACAACACCGAGGTGGAAAGACATCAGCAGTGACCTCAGAGAAGCTTCTGTTGAAGAGTCAATGATCTTTTAGAGTCAGTAGTTCTACAGAGAGAAAGATTGTTCACAAGTGGAAAACATTTCAGACAGCTGGAGACTAATTCACCCTGAAGGCCAGACTGTGCAGTGAGCTCCATCAGGCTCTAAAGGCCTCAGTCAGCAGGTCAAAGTTCATAACCTCTTCTCTTTAAAAACAACATGGCAGCTCAAGGTTTGTAGTTTCCTCTGAAGGAACCACAAGACTTCTGGACCAGAACCACACCAGAGAACATATGTTTACCCAGAATGCACTGTAGCAAACAGCTCCTCCCAGCTGTCAGCACGGTGGTGAAAGGCTGATGGTTTGGGCTCCTGTCAGTCACCGAGTGGACCATGAACTCTTCTGTAGACGAAAGGGTTCTGGAGTCAAACGTGAGTCCATCTGCCCAACAACTGAAGCTTGGACCAAACTGAGTCCAGCAGGACCATGACCCCCAAACACAGCAGCTGATCTGCAACAGAACATGTGAGAATGGAAAGAAGAAAGATGCTGCCGTGAGTGATCCAGTCAGAGTCCAGAACCTCAACCTGACTGAAATGCTGTGATGGACCTTCACAGAGCTGAACTGAAGCAATGTTGGAAAGAAGAGTGGGTCAGAACTCCTCCACAGCCACGAGAGAGACTGATAAAGTCCTACAGAAAACCACTGTGGTTCTACAAGCTGCTGGATCTGGACCTGGAACCACGTTCTGTTTAATGAATAACGAATCTGGAATCTGTTGTGTTTTTGTTCCTTTCAGGTTTGATTTGAATCATTTCAAAAACTAAAGACCGGATCTGTTAATGCCCTAAACCCCCAGAACTGAATGAAGGTGGATTTTATGTTTCCCAGCACATTGTGTCTGTGGACCGTTTAGAAACGTAGCAGTCCTTTCTTGTCCTGACCCAGTGAGACGTAAAGACGGGTTTACATTAAAGTACAGTACTGCGCATCTGATTCAGTTTGTTTTTGGACCAAATCATGAACCGGACCGATCACAACTCTCTTTTCTTTGTTTCCAGGTTCCTCAGAGGACCACCTCCATCTCTCCTGCTTTGGTCAGGAAGAACTCTCCTGGAAACGGTCCTGGACTTGGTCCTCGGGCCGGCGCTCACCTCATACGAGCTAGGTACGTCCCAACACGCGCAAAATACAGGTAGTCCCCGACTTACGAGCGAGTTCCGTTCCTGCGAGGTGCTCATAAGACGAAATCTCGTACGTCGGAACACGAAACACGTGTCGCTCGTAAGTCCGGATTTTCGGTCGTAAGTCGGAAAATGTATGCTAGCGCTACTACGGACAGTGTTGCCAGATAGAATCCAGGTTTTCCAGCCCAAAAATCTGTTAAACACCGCCGAAAAACCGCCCAATCAGAAAGTGTCACGTGACACATCACATACAGCAAAGCGGGGGGGGGGAGATAAGAGTTAGGTCCTCTGGATGGGTTAAAAAATTGTAGAAACGCTTCTTCTTTTATCCAACAGACTTTTTTTACTTCTGTATTTACAAAAAAAAATTATATATATATATAAAATCACACAACCCCCAACTCCTGTAAAGATATATCGGTGTTTATTTGTTCAATGTGATTAATCAAAACCAGTTAAATGTGATCATTGGTGCTCTTTATTAAGAAAATCAACATGTCACATTTCAGGAACTGATTATTATAGACACATTAAATGTTCACTAATGAATATTTCTATATTTATCATCACAGTAATAGTGTTACACACATTATTAGTTGTTAACACTCAAAATTAGTGTTTACCTATACTGTAACCTAAACATTTAAGGAATAAACATTTTTATTAATCACTTTAAAAGTTATAAATGTTGTCTTTGGTGCATGTTTGCTTTCCAAATATATGTCCAAATGTCATTCACACGGTGTGTGTGAATGACAGGCATAAAACACTTTGTAAAACGGTGCTTTATGAAGTTCAGTCCGTTTCCTTCTATCAGTTGACCGGCAGTTCTGCCACATCCAATATGGCGGCCGCTCTGACGTACCGCCGCTACGGACCAGCCCACTCAACGAGGCGTCCACTAACTGCCTCACCAGTTCTCTGTTGGGATCGCCCTGGCAGATGACAATAGCCAATCAGTGATGGAGAAAGATCAGAGGAGCTATGAAATAATGATGAATGATTGTTTGAAATTCATTTAATAGTTAACTCAGAAACCGCCGATCTGACTCCAAATCCGCCCAAATTATCACCACCCGCCCGAAGCTATTTTTAGCCGCTAAAAGAGAGTGAAAACCGCCCAAATGGCGGTAAACTGCCCAATCTGGCAACACTGACTACGGACACTCGTTTTTCAACACAAACATACATGCTAGTTCATAAACATGCTCAGAAACTTGTTTACAAACGGTTAGCTAACACACTTTCATCTAAAAACACATACCAGTGCTGTATTTTCTGTATGTTCTGTACAACTTTACTGTTCGTTAGTCAGCTCGAAAGTCCGGAACCTCGTATGTCGATGTGCTCGTAAGTCAGGGACTACCTGTAATGCAGTAGGACGCAACAGGATTCAAACCGTTTCCTACGATGAACGATATGCTGCTGTGTTTGCGTTCCCATAGCAACCCTGACCTGCGGAGGACGGACATCTCTATGGACACGCCCCTGAAGAGGATGAGCAGCGGCAGCTCCTCCAGCTCCAGCACCCCGAGCTCTCAAGGAGGTTCCAACGAGCGAGGTGACCGCACACGTACGTCCAATTCCTAGGTCCAAAACTCAGTCCTGAACTCTGAAACCAGTTCTGAACCCCCAAATAACCCAATGGGAAGGCCCAAACCAGTTTTATCAGTTTGTTATCTTGTCGCTAATGTCCAAATTTGTCCAGTTTTCTCAAAAATGTGTTCACTTTAAAAAAATGTCATACGTCTTTGAGTTTATTCAAACTTTTCCAGTGTTTTTATTCTTAAAATGTTCAAAAAGCAAATTTGCTCTTCTCTGGTATGCTTACTTTTAGATTTAGTGTTTATTTTTCCAAAATCGACCCAACATTGTTGAGTTTATGGACTCGAGAATTTTACGAAAATCGGTCTTCTTGACCAAAAAGTTATAATCCGCCTTGATTGGATTTCTAATTTGATCTGAAGTTATAATTCTGAATCAATAATCCAGATTAAAGAGGGACTAAACTCCAAATTAACTTTTTTTAGCTGATAAACTCCCTAGAATGTGTCTAAAATGTTGTATAGCACTATGTCTGTGTTAATCTTCATATATTTGTGCGTATTAGTTTAAATCGGCAATATTTGATCTAAAAACGTGTTCACGGTAATCCTACGGGTTGAACAGAGGAATTGCAGCTTAATTTTCTTATTGGTCTAGGATTCTCACTGTGACGTGTTTTCTCACTCTGACGTGTCTTGTACACTCTGACATCACGAAAGTGGTTCAAGCAGAGCCAATCCCCTGCAGAGATGGGAAGGTCCGCGCTGCAGTTCATACCTTATATGGAAGTGGTACATTGCACTCCAGAAAAGTACTGCAACAAAGCATATTATAGTTTTTGGAATGGCACTAGTTATTTGTATATTTTAACTTATTTATTTTAAGAATACTTTTCACTTCATCGAAACTATTTGGTTGTATTTGTTTTCTTATTGTGCGATGGACGAGTGAAGCATGTATGCCAAGTTGAGGCAGTGGTGGAAGTGCAGGTTTGGGATCCGAAAGACCCAGGTTCGATCCCCGCTCACGGAAAACCTTGTGGTATTATTTTCTTTTTTTTTTTAAGCCTTTTGTTTTGGATAGATCGGGTGAGAATAGATAAATACATCTACATAATAATTCTTTGTTGTTGCTTGTTTTAAGTTGTTTGCTAGAGTTTTAGTTTATTTTAGATTGTTGCTGGAGGGGGCGTGAACGCAGCATAACCCTCCCAACTCCTCCCCTCCTTGTCTCTCGACACACCCATTTTGAGGCAGTTTTTGAATCTGGTATGGGGGCGGAGCTATATTCTGACGGTGGGGTGAGCTCCCCTTTAACACAGTTAAATTGGAGAAGAAAAGTTCAGTGAAGTAACTCTAAAAAAACTACCGTACTGTATATGTAAAAGTGGAAAAACTGATGATAGAATATATCATCAACAATTTAAATTGATCCAAGACCTCTGATTTAACCATTGACTTATCGCAGCCACACTCACACTACAGAACTGGTGAAATAAAACCCAAACATGGTGGTAAAAATGTCCTGGTTTTTGTCTCTGCCTGCTTCAAATTTAGTTTAGAATATCTCCACTGTTGGGCTCAACAGGTTTCACCTCAACACTGTGTTCACTTCAGGTCCAGGCAGTGGTCGTATCAAAGCAGTAAAACTAGCTGAATGTGTTCCCAGGATAGAAAATATGACGCCACAAATGAAACTATTGGAGCTGGCTGTTGGGAACATGTTCCGATCCGCTTGACAAACGAACTGTAACTCCTCAAACAGTAAATAAGTGTTTGTTTTTTTAATTAGAATGAATCACTAAAAATCCTTCAATATAAATTCCACTTGTAATATTGTTAAAATAATTTTAAAAATACTGTACATGGAGCAAAATAGTACACAGCAAGCGCAGTAAATAAAAAAAAAACATTTATTAGTAGGGGTGCGAATCTCTCAGTGTCTGGAGAATCGATTCGATTCCGATTTTTGGTGTCACGATTCGATACAAAATCGATTTTTTGATTCAGAAACGATTTTTGATTCAGAAAAGATTTCTCTATTAAAATGGTCATATATTTAGTTTCAGTTTTGTAACTGACAAGCTGAAAAGAATAAACAACAATGTAAACAAATGGAACATTTATTTAAAACAATAATTTTAGGTTCCATATTGTATCAATTTTTTTTGCATCGTTTGATATTTATACCAAAAATAGGAACAAATAATACAGGAATGCATTAAATTCCATAACTTAAATTACTAGTACTGTACAGTATTAGTTTAGCTTTTTGCTCTGTTACTTATAGAAGATTATTGTTTGAATTGATTGTTTGAACTTGTTTTTTTTTTTGTTTTTTTTAAAAAGGGGCAGATAAAATAAGATTTCTTCTTCTTTCTGCCACCTTTCATTTTATGTATTCTTTCATATACTATGAGATATGATTTTATTTTCTTTATCTTTTGGGTTTTAATGTAAAAAAAAAATTGATTTTGGGGCTTTTAGAATCGATTCTGAATTGCCAGGACTAAGAATCTAGAATAGATTATTTAAAAAAAAAAAAAAAAAATTCCTGCACCCCTATTTATTAGGAGACATTACTTTGTGGGACGAATGAATTTGAATGAATTAAATAAATTTTCGTCTTTACTTGTGATTTCAGGTAATTCTGCTGCTAAAACCGAGAGCGCCTCACTTTCTTCCCACGACACCAAAGAGGACGGCAGAGACCTGACCCGGCCCAGCAGGCCTGCAGTGAGTCCAACATTTCAAACATGTCCGTCTGAGCGTCCCGTGAACTTTACATCGCTCTAAGACACTGGCGTGTCTTTGAATGCACCACGGTGCTGTCCGTTCTCCCTCTCACCCTCCATCCTCTCTATCATCGTCTCTCAGAGATGTAAAGAAACGCTTTTGACGGAGTTTGTTTCTTGAAGTCACTTTAAATGTGTAAAAAATAAAAATCAGTTGCAAATAAATTCTTTTTACCCCCAAATCCATAGAGAGAAGATCACGGTGTCGTTACCGCTGATTCAAAACCTCGCTGGCGTGCAGAAAGACAACATGCACCGTTTTTCTTTGTCAGCATCGATCACTCGCTTCTTAATGAGTTTCGACAACAATGGTCCAATCCTGCATTGGGGTTGGATGCATAGGGTGGGGAAAAGTGCGTAGACTGTTCTGTCCCTGGTTTCCGAGTAAAAGTAGCCTGGCCCTCGCCTTCCTACGCAGCTCCACTCAATTCTCATTTCCCTTCACTGCTCCGTCTGAGACTTCTCCCATAGACAAGGATTTCGCCTGTAGATTTTTGACCGGACCAATCAGAGAACAGAAGGCGGAGTTTCCGGACCAATCAGAGAACAGAAGGCGGAGTTTTGAACGACGTCGACTGACGTCGTCAGTTTGCCCTGCTTAAAATGGCTGCCGGCACGAAGGAATTTACAAGAAAACACGGTAAAAAACTATTATTTCTTTGCTGAGAAAAAATATATTTCTTAGCTGACGTTATAGCAGAAGGGTTCCTGAGCTTAACAGTTCCTAAATCAATTCACGAAATGGTCAAATCTGCTAGATTTAAATTGTTTCGGTTTGACATTTTCCAAACAGCCTCGGGTGCGCTACGAAAATAAATTATAAAAAATCGAATTTCATCTCAAATGTTTCATCCAGGCCAACAGTCAGTAAATTAAAGACATAATTACACACTGGTAGCAGAAAAAATATCCACCGAGTGGTTTCTGAGCTGTTTATCTGAACAGTTAGCCTGGCCCTCGCCAGGCTAACTGGACTGGACAGGCTAACGTGCAGCTCCGCGCGACATAAGTCACGGCCAAACGTTAACGATTGGGTAACCTCAGCAGAGGCCACGCCTCCAGCAAGAATCTGTTCTCTATAGGAGAAACTCCAGACCCTAGTACGAAGCGAAGTGAAGGACAAGGGTCTGGTTTTAACCAGGCTAGGGTAAAAGCGATCCAGTTAGAAGAAATAAGCAGCTCTCTGCGATCAACAAGGTTAGGTTAGGTTTATTCGTCGTATGCATAATAAACACAAGGTCAACAATGAAATGAAATGCTTAGGATGAGAAGAACAATCTCTACTCGTCAAAAAAAAACAACTAGAAAAACCAAAGCATGCGGCAAAAATACTAAAACATACTAAAAGATACTACTAAAATACTTTAAAAGATATTAAAAAGTACCGGTACTAATAAAATACTAAAATTAAGGCACCAAAGTTGAAAAAGAAATACATCCACAGTGTGGTTCGGTTAGCAGTGAGGTTCTTTCAACATCATGCTTCTGTTCTGTTAGCGGCATGGTCTTGTTAGCAACTTAGCAGATCCGGTCAGCAGCTTGATGGTAATAAGAACCGCAGCAGCTGCCCTCACAGACCCCAGTCCAGAACCGGGTCCGGCAGACAGATAACATCCAAGGTTCCCCGCAGAACTGAACGGGACCGTAGAGTTCGGTCCGTGCAGGCAGATGGAGGATCCCGCTAGCAGCGTTAGCGGCAGTAGCCGGCCCTGCTAGCGCTGTGATCGGAATAATGTGTACCCTATCTGTGGACAATTCCTCTAATCCACTAACAGCTAATAGAGGAACTAACTCATTTACCAGATTAGCATTTTCCCTAACTTTGGAAACCGTTAGTGGAATTAGCTTCCACTAATTTAGGTTTTGCCACTTTGTTTGTTAACAAACTTCACGAGCTTGAGCCTGTCTGTTGTGGGCGTGTCTTGAAGAGTCTATTAGGCATGTTATTGGCTGACTGTGTGAACATGTGACAAGACGTGATTGGTCGACACAGTTTCAATTGGATGGAGACGAAGACGTGTGATACAGACTGAGTGACAGTCGCCTTAGTAGTTAGTGGTTCAGCGTTAGCTTCCGCCTATTTAGTTTTATCGGTATATCGTTAGCAAAGCTAATTTTTTAGTTAGCAGAATATGGATTAGCAAAGCTAACCTTATTGTCCATTTCTTCTCTGGTGAATTTGATTCTTTGTGGCAGATGAAAGTCTGTGATATATTATTATTTTTTGGGGCTCTACAGTATTATTAATCTGACTAATTTTCAGGAAATTCTGTTTTCCCAAGTTTGCCTTAGTCGTTCAATATATGTGACCCGTCATGTTGACTTGAGAATTGAGTCGCAAGGTAATATAAATAGATATAGACATCTATTGGTTGAACATTTTGCAATAATTTGAGGTCACTTGAAGGAATACAGTATACTAAAAAAAATCTTAAAGGAATGGACTTTTCTGATAGAATCACCAATTTAATGATGAATTTTGAACAGAAAAGGCCTAAAATTTTCTACTGTTCCTACGTGTTAGTAAAGCTATTTTCAATAGCAGCTGGGAAATCCCAATATCCAAATAGAGTTTAAGGTTTTCTTTTTTAGAAGGCGTAAAGAACTCATTAGAATACATTAAAAACAGGATTCAGACCCGTTCTCCAGGGGTTATATCGATCAACGAGGCCAATGAAGCCATATCTAGGACCGCTCATGACATCAAGGTGATCCGTATCAAAATGTAGCCTAAAAAGCCATGAATGGAAAATGTGCTTAGTTTTTCCCTGATTGGATGTGAGGAGGTGGGGGTGGGCGTACGGAAGAGAAATAAAAGAGCTCAAATTATGATGGTATTTTATTCTTGTTGCATGTTTCTGAGTGTACCAGATTGGATCAGCTAATCCCAAATATCAATGTATTTGTTGTTTGGCCAGCTGGGTTGTCCTTCCACTCAGTGCGTACGGATCGGGTAGTGCGCCTTGGTCCAAACCAAAGTATCCTCCCTTGCATCACGGCTGAGCTGTTCAGCATGATCGGACAAATCTAAACCTGCTGATAACGGGATGATTCTTTCTTTAGTGTGTTATCATAGCGAACTGCATGTGCACAAACCTGAGCGCTTGTTCACAAACATGACGGCCTCACTTTGGTACACACGCGAATAAAAAACATGGTGGATCTGCTGCCCCTCCCCTGCTCAGACCTGGATATTGTTCACCTTGCTCTCACCTTTCATTTCCACGGTCACACTCTTTCTCTCTCTTCTTCCATTTTACCGACCCTCTCTTTCCCATCAGGAGGAGTTGGTAAGATTACGCTCCTTTCCCTCCTTCACCTCATCGTTGTCCACTTCCTGTTCCTCGAATGTTGCTCGTGTGATGTGGTTTCTAAAGCTCGATGGTTGCTTCTGTGTTTATGTTGTGATGCGCTCGTGTGGCGGACATATTGCTACAGGAAGTCTGCTAAAGCAGGACAGGAAGTAGATTTAAAAATGTTAATACATACCAGCGGATGCCATTATGACAAATGAAAGACAATATGTATGTTTTATTTAACATGCAACAGTTACATTTTATTTTATTTAGTTTTTATGTTCATTCAGTTTAAAATAAAAGTCATGTCCTAAAGTGAACAGTTTGATCCAACGGAACCCAATTTAAATCTAAATAAACTTCAAATTTTAAATATAATCTATTTGATAAATAAACAGGGTGTTTTTTGGGGGTTAAACATGAGTTTCAGAAAAACATCACAATTTATTAAAGCTCTTTAAACTAGCGAAAACATGAATATAAAAAGCTAAAAACATGAATAATTAGGTAAAAAATTTAGGCTACATTCTTTAGCTAAATATTTATTTGTAATTTTATTTTTTAAACATGCTTACAACTTTGCTAGTACAGCTTTTATATATTTTAATCAAGAATACTTGTATTTTTACGAAATAAATTTTTTTGTCATGTTTGTTGGCAGAATATTTATATTTTATTAAATAATGTCACAATACAATTTTAATATATTTTACAATTGTATATATTTACTAAATAATTATAAAATTCAATTTGAAGAATAAGGTAAAATATTTTACATTTTATCTTTACAAAATAATATAAAAAGTTTTGTGTTTTCTGAATTAGCAGCAATTAAAAAAATGACTATTATTAATATTAGTATTTTTTGTCTTTTGTTTGTTTTAAATTTTGTGAGTATTTTAAATGTTTATTTATTTTCTATTTAAAATTTAAGGAATGTTTTTCATTTATTTTACATAAGTTATTACTTTTGACATATTAAGAATTTTTATTATATTGTGTATTATTTATATTGTTTAAAATGGTGTGTACTTTTTACTTATTTTATATTAAAATATATACAGTTTCAGACAATTTGTAGTGATTTTTCTTGGATAATTTATTCTGTATTTTATAACTAAAATGGAAGCAGCTGAATTAAATTCATCCTACACTATATTTGTTGATTTATGCCTTTTTGATGGTATTTACCAGGATCAAATTTGTTAAATTCAACTAACTAAATAACCAAATATTTATAGTCTCCTTGTGAAAATTTAAAAAGGAATCTTTATAGAGAGTTGAGGTAAAAAAAAAAAGCAATATGGAGACCGATCCGACACATCACAGGTTTAGTTTGTTTCTGTTTTATTTACTTATTTATTTTCTGTGGCTGCTCATTATGATTTTAATGCTCTGTGATTTAAACCTTTACCTCTGAGGCATGTCGGTCTTGTCTCCTCCTGCTTGTTGCCCTCCTGGTGATGAAGATTAAATCATTTTAAACCTAAAACTAACAACCTGCATGTCGTCTCGTTCATTTTGTTTTGTTTTCATTCATTTTTGTTTTAATTTTGTAATAATGTATCTTCTCCGTTGGAGTTTAACGGCGGGTTCTTGGTCCTCCAGGACCTGACGGCTCTGGCCAAAGAGCTGAGGGAGCTAAGGCAGGGGGAGGAGACCAGCCGCCCGCCCGTCAAAGTGACCGACTACTCTTCCTCCAGCGAGGATTCACACAGCAGCGAGGATGAGGAGGGAGAGGGCGGAGCCAACGACGGAACGGTGGCTGTGAGCGACATACCGCGTATCATGTGAGCTGATTTTATTGTTTATAACCCCAAATACAACAAAATAAAATGAAAACAAACACGTCTGATGGGAATAAAAGACAAAATGTTCCCATCTGTCTGCCTGTTAGCAAAATAACTCATGACCCACCAGATGTATTCTAATGAAACTTTCATAGAAGAATCACTGGATGTACATCTGCTAAAGCTTTTTATTATTATTATTCAATGGCCTTTTTAACTTGTGTTGTTTTCTATGTATGAGCCAGATGTCAAAGATAAGTCTCCATCTCATGGAATGTTATGGACAATAAAGTTGTATTGATTGGTTGGTTGGTTGGTTGATTGATTGATACTAAGGCAAAATTGGTCATGGTAGTAATTGAGAGTCATCCCCAAAACAAACTCTGAGTACAAACTGAGCTTTATTCAAAACATTGATAACAATGTGTTAATGGAGAGGACGCTGTCGTGATGTTCGCCGCTTCTCCACGCTGAAAAGTTGTTTTACTGTTGCTATTTTTTAATTTTTGGACATTTATCTGGACTTATTTTGTTCAGTGGTTTTTTATTTTTTTTATCAAGGACTTTACGGACAGCTTGGTTAGTACTTCCTAACCGGAATATTGGGCTGTCTGCCTCCTGTCAAACTCCAGCACAAACCTTGCACAAACTTTGCTTGGAGAACTACGTGGCTGCAGTTTTTGTTTTGCTTACCTGCTGCTTCTGTCAACCTCCTGTGTCGTCTGGACCGTTCTGGACTTTCTCCTGTGCTCCTCTTCGAGTCATGCTCATTCAAGTTACATCTCACTGCTTGGTTATTTCTCTCGGAGCCGTGGGTCTGCTGTTAGCGGCTAGCTCTGTGCTAGCTTCCCCCGGCTTGGCTGGTGCGATGTTGACCTACTCCGCTTCGCAGCTGCTTGGACTTAACAACTGCTCCATTCCACCTTCTGTTTCCATCATCAAACAACTGGGACTTCTGCGTAGACCTCGTTACATCCATAGAAGCTCTCGAAAGAAATCCGTTTATTCTCGCTCTGAATTGATTCCGTCCGGGAGACGTGTCGCACCTCAACTACGTCATCAGAACGCTGCGTCTGTAGTCCCTTGTAGTCCGCAGCGCACGAGGTGGCAAGGAAAACGTGGAGTGGATTTCAGTCTGCTTAAAGGGGACCTCAGATGTATTTTTTAAATTTTTATGGTATTTCTGTGGGATATCCAGACCCTATTCCTTCAATTTAATGCACAAAATAATTATTAGATAATCAATTATACCCTTTTTAATTCTGCCATTTTTAACTTTCGTTTTGAACGACCGGTTTCTTGAAGTCCACGCCCTTCAACGATCTGTTCACGCCCTCTGTAACAGCCAGTATCTGTAATGTGTTGTTGTTTTAAAATTAGCTCTTTTTTTATTACTCATTTGACTTACTGTTAGTGTTAGCTTAAGATAACTTACCGAAACCCGTCTGAGCGCGCCGCAGTTTGCTGCTCCTTTTAGCATTAGACCACCCGAATCCGAAGCTAATGTTAGCTTGTTCCTCTTCCGGTTTTCGCCAGCTCCGCTCGTTGCACGCGATGAGATTTTGGGAGTTATCGCTGTTCCAGTGAAGACAACACAAAGTTCACCAAGTGTCTCCCGTAAATTAATCTGTAAGGAGAAGGTCCTCTTGCTGCGAGCCTGCTGCGAGGCTGCTGCAAGGCTGTACAGTTGAAGCTCCGCTCCATCGCGCCGGAAGAGGGTCCCGTCGAACCCGGTCCTTCCGCCTGTGGTCCGCTCGTTTAATTTTTGCCGGCTGCGCGTTGGCAGCGATCGCAAATACACTAAAAATTGAACTAAAACATAAAAATAACAATTATACTTTATTTATAAAGCCATTTAAAAAAACACAGCTGCAACAAAGTGCTGTACACATGAAATTAAGAACATATAAACAAAAGATGAGATGAAATCATGAAAAACAACAGTCATGTGTTTAATACAGAAGTGGGTTGAGCCTAACCAGGGGTTGCTAGGTGAGGGGCTGGACTCAGGTTTGATCTGATTGGCTGGCGGCTTGTGACGTCAATAAATGCAGGAAGTGTGAATCCTGGTGTATTTATCAAAAATAAATAAATCTACTTAGAGTAAATAAACCACTGGGTGCATTTTTTTGGCACAAGGACTGTTTTTTTATGAAGTAAATACCCAAAGTTTAGTAAAAAAACATTAAAAAGTGAATTTTGCATGTGTGGTCCCCTTTAAAGCTACTATATGTAACTTTTCTAACAATATATTTTTAACATATTTCTTCACTCTGTCACTAGATTGATGTTAGAGAGGTAATCTCTGAAAAAAACTTAAAAATATTGTCCCCTTGCTTCTCCAGGTGGTAAATAAGCATTTCTAAAAAGAAAAAGTGACCCGCCATTTTCCAGCCAATAAAAACAAAGTTTGTAACCAGCCAATAAAAACCGAGCTTGAATTTGAATCAGCCAATAAAAACAGAGCTTGAATTTGAATTTCAACAGACCACAAGGGGGGATCAGAATGCTTTGCTTGTTGAAATTTTTTCTAAGTGCTGCAGTTCTACAGAAACTGCAGACTGAACCTTTAAACCGGTTCAAAAAGCTCCTACACCAACTGGCATTAAAATAGAACTTTTCAATGTACAATCACTATCCAATAAATCATGTCTAATTCATGATCACATTCTGGAGAAAAACTTGGACTTCATGTGCCTCACAGAAACCTGGCATCAACCAGACGTGTTCAGTTCTCTGAATGAAGCTTGTCCCTCTGGATATAGTTATCTGCAGAGAGCCCGCAGCACTGGCCGCGGTGGTGGTCTGGCTGTAATTTACCGCAGTAATTTAAAATTGTCACATCTGTCTTCTCATAATTTTTCTTCTTTTGAATGCT
>JBBPBX010026634.1:20014-37950 GCA_038048925.1 Garcialebias charrua | reverse complement strand
TTCTACTGAAGACACTGGATGACAAAAAGCTCAGCTCCGGTGCTCTTCAATGACCCTTCCCTTTCTCCTTTCTTTTTAAAATCAGTTTTAACCGTCCAAAATCGCGTTTTTGGATCGTTAAAAGCAGCTAAGCTGAGAAGCTAAGCTAACTGGCTGACCTCGGAGATAAACAAACCTGTCCTGTCGAAGTTCCAAAAATTCACGGTTGAAACCTGTGCCTTTGTCTAAAAAAAAATGTTCCTGCTAAAAGAAGCTGAGAACTTGTTTACTGATTTTCTTAAAGGAGACCAAATATTGGTCCTATAAATTTTTATGGTATGTCTGTGGGCTATCCAGACCATGTTCATTCAATTTAATGCACAAAATAATTCTTAGATAATAAAATATCCCCTTTCTAGTTGTGCCTTTTCTCACTTCCGTTCTGAACGAGCTGTTTATGATAAGGCCACGCCCTTCAAAAATCTGTTTACATTAACTCCGCCCTCCAAAGGGGACCCTGAGTCAGACCCAGAGGCAGACGCCATTTTGGGCAGGGCAAATGAGGCGCTGACGCGTCGCGTAGGCCGCTGAGAAACATCCATAAGTTCACCCTCCATGTTAAAAACTCTTCGTCTGACTCTTCGAAAACAAGCAATAAGGCTGCAGAGTAACACACTGGCTGCTAACTGCTTAGTGCGAGCACCGCTTTTTTTTGACGGACCACATCCGGCGCTGACCGGATATGGTCCGTGAGCAGTCGTCCGGTTGATTTAAGAGCCCGTAAATAAGTTTTTTCGTTTTTACTGATAGATAATTAGTTATTAGCGGTACTGCATTTTAACAACAACGAAACATCGAACTCTGAGATGAACTCAGGAAAAACAACCGTGACGTCTTTTATACTGAAGTGGGTGGAGCATCACCAGGGGTTGCTAGGTGAGGGGCTGGACTCAGGTTGGGGTGGGTTGTCCTGCAGCTTGTGACATCACAAGCGCCAGGATTTGAAAACGAGACATTTATATCACTGAAAAATAAATATACTTAGAGTAAATATACCACTGGGTGCATTTTTTTGGCCCTAGGACTGTTTTTTTAAGAAGTACATAACCAAAGTTGAGTAAAAAAAAAAAACATTAAAAAGTGAATTTTGCATCTTTGGTCCCCTTTAATTAAAAGCTTTGTGTGAAAAATGCTATGCTAAAGAGCTCAAACCACACCGAGCGTCCGCCATTTAGCGAACCAAAGAGAGACAGCCCATGTCACGTCAATGGGCCTCCCTCCCATTTTTCTTAAAAAGACGCCGCTCGCTCCCTCACTATCCATCCTTCATTTCAAACAGTCTTATACTGCCATCCAGTGGTCAAAAAAGGTACTACACTCAAATAATTTAACATTTCTTCTTAAATTTGACAAAAAATACAAAAGATTGTCAAATTTCAAACATTATCATCTATCGCAATAATTTCAGAGACAATTAATCACCCAGCAAAATGTGTTATCGTGACAGGCTTAGCTGCGACCAACACTACTTTACTAATAAAGCAAACTGGCAGTGCATTTGCACCAGAACCATTTGGGTCATAATAGGAGGGGAAAGGCGAAAGAGCCTTCAACTCACTTTACGAGTTTGATTTTCAAATGGACACGAGGAAAAGATGAAAGCTTGGATTCTCTGTGTAATAAGATTATTAAAGGAAGAAGGGCAGATAGACAGAAAAAGGGAGAAGAATGAAAAAGTGACCTTTGAAGAACAAGGTAAGGAGACGGGGAGAAACCCTGCTGAGGAGTGGAAACGAGGTCTGGGATGAAGCGACCCCGGCATAAACAGATTAGTCGACCGTGAAGTGGATTACCAGCAATGATAGTCCCTCAGAGAGCCAGCGGTCCCAGCCCAGAACATTCTGAACACAAAGTGATCCAAACCCGTCTGAAGAATGCAAACACGCATTTAAAACAACCTGTTGTCTGAACTGACAGGAATCAGCCGGTGTGTTTCAGCTCAAAGGAATCCTCAGAAATATCAATAATAAAAAACCACAAACACTCCAAGCAAATTTTAAAGGGCTAGTCTGGTCATCAGTAGTGAGTGGCTAAAGTTAAACCTCTACACAACATTTAGTCAGAAGTACGGGATTGAATACTTGCACAGTACATTTATAAGAGATCAGAAGCAAAATAAAAGCTCTAAAGCAGAACTTACAACTAATTTAAAAGAAAAGTGTAAAACGTTTGATTCGAAGAGCCCCAAAGGAAAAACACAAGACCAGATTTCTTCTTCTGTGCCGAGGACTGAACATCCAGCTGAATGACCAAGGGGGTTCAAAACAGATGTCATATTCTTCTTTCAGCTGTTCCCTCTTCAGGGTTTCCAAAGTGAGTCCTCCACCATCTCTTTCCTCACTCCTCACTCCGTTTACCATCTACAACTATGTCCTCTCTAACTGCATCCATAGATCTCTTGGGCTTTTTCCTGGCAGCTGCATTTCTAACATCCTTCTATACCAATATACCCACTGTCCCTCCTCTGGACATGTCCAAACCATCTCAGTCTGGCCTCTCTAACTTAAGCTCCCAGTTGTTCAACCTGTGCTGTACCTCTGATGATCAAAGTCAAGTCAAAGTCAAAGTCAACTTTATTGTCAAAACTGCAATATGTATAGGACATACACAGGATTGAAATTGCATTTCTCTCTGTCCCTCGGTGCAACAGTAAACATTTAAACACTAAAACACTAAAACATTTAATAAACATAAGCATAAAATGAAATAATAAAAGTGTAATACTGTCCTGAGTTTTTGCATAGTAGTTTTTGCATAGTAGTAGTATGAAAGTATGAAAAGTTACACCAACACTAAAACACTAAACATTTAATAAACATAAGCATAAAATGAAATAACAAAAGTGTAATACTGTCCTGAGTTTTTTGCATAGTAGTATAAAAGTGTAAAAAGTATATCTATAAAATAAAATGAAAGTTCTGGCATTGACATTTGTAATAGAGTGACAAAGTATATGTAATAGAGTGACAAAGCAGCATATGAAGTTTATGTACACAGTATATGTATGAGGTAGTTGATATTGGTATAGGTACAGTGGCATGTGTACCATATTTTCCTGTGTATAGGTCGCACCAGTGTATAGGTCGCACCATCCAATTATTGCCAAAGAATTGGAAAAATCCCTAGATAGGTCGCACCTACGTTTAGCTCTGCTGCAAATGTCTGCCACAGGAGCGCACAGCAAGGCTTTTAAGAAGATTAACACTTAAAAACAATTATTTGTTTGATAAAAATTATAGCAAATATGTGTCTGAGCTGAACTTTTCCTTAATAAATGAACGTAATTGTGAAATGAGCTGGATTTAAAAATTTGTTTCGCCGAAAGTGATAACAAGCCATATATAGGTCGCACGGTCTTGAAAAAACCATAAAAAGGTGCGACCTATACACCGGAAAATACGGTAATAAGGCTAGTAAAAAAAAAATATAATAATAATAATAATAATAATAATTGTCTAAGCTTGTCATCTGCGTATGTTTCCCATACACAGACGAAATTCGTCTCTGCATTTAACCCAACCACCTACCAGGCGGTGCAGTGAGCAGCCATAGAAGGCGCTCGGGGAGCTGGAGAAATAGGTGTGCACTCATAGACACCCCAAGATGTGTAGTGGCCGGGACGCGAACCCGCGTCCTTCGGGTCCCAAGTCAAACGCCCTAACCACTACACCATCTTGGCTCCTAGTATATATATATATATATATATATATATATATATATATATATATATATATATATATATATATGTATATATATATATATATATATATATGTATATATATATATATATATATATATATATATATATATATTAGGGGTGTAACGGTACGCTAAAATCACATTTCGGTTCGGTTCAACTACAAGGAGAGCTCGGTTCGGTTTATTTTCGGGTTTTTTCGGTACAAATTTTAAAAAAATTTTTTTTTACAAAATAAAGACTTACAAAATGTTTATTTTGAAAATGTGCCAAAAATATGTTTGTATTGTATTGTAGTAATAAATAAAAGTGACCCATTTGGATGACCAACAACACCACCAGCCTGATCAAGAAAGGTCATCAAAGACTCTACTTCCTCAGACGACTGAGACGTGCTGGTCTGAGCAGCCCAGTTCTCACCTCGTTCTACAGGTGTGCAGTGGAAAGCGTCCTGTGCTCCAGCATCAACGTGTGGCATGGAGGCTGCACAGTTGCAGAGAGGAAAGCTCTACAGAGAGTGGTGAAGGCTGCACAGAGGTCTGTCGGAGTCAGTCTCCCCACCATCACAGACATTTACACCTCCAGATGCAGGAAAAGAGCCACCTGCATCATGAAAGACCTCACTCACCCAGCACACTCACTCTTTGCCCCACTCCCCTCAGGACGGAGGTTGAGGAGCATCAAATGTAGAACCACTAGACTGAGGAACAGCTTCTACCCTGAGGCTGTTAGACTCATGAATGAATAAATAAAAATAAAATAAAAATAAACACTGCAAAATATCACATCATGCTGATGCTGATCTGTTTTCTTGTTGCTGTGTTCATCTGTGACCATCTGCTCATACAGACTCATGTTCGTGCTGCTGTTTATAATGATGTTTTTCCACTATATTAGGGCTTAGTGTATTACTAGTTGATGTTTTTCTTAGTTAATTCTAGATGTTATTACTGTTTTTCTCTTGCATTTGTTGTTGGATGTAACTGGGACCCCGTGTACATAATCTCGTTTTCATCACATGTACCACATGCGGTGCAAATGACAATAAAGACTCTCTGACTCTGACTCTGATTTTAAATAAACAGCACTCTACAATAAATAAACTATACTAACAATAATAAAAATCTTAATAAATACAATAACAGTCAGAACAATAAGCAGCAACAGACTGTTTACAATCTAACTAATCAAGTTTTTGTCCAGTAGCAGCAGTGTGGCTGTATTTGTCCTCATTACTGTACTCACAACTTCTTCTTGGTGGGACAGGTGGGACTGTGGGAACAGTTCAGAGTTCAGTTCAGTCATCACTTAGCTGCAGGTGGATTTACCTCTGTCACAGACTGGAAATAAAAAACAAAAGAGATTTAAAAAAAACAAGTTAATAAGATTATGATTTAAAAAAAAAGATTATTTAGATAATAATAAAACAATACCTCTTGAACAATTGAATCTCTCACTCTTCATCATCATGGCAGGGCTTTAATCTGGTCCAGGGCTTGTTGTTGACAACATCAGTTAGTTTTTTCATAAAGAGCTGAACTTTTTGAAGTGTTGACGTGATGAATGTCTCATAGCGACGCTCAGTAACTTTAAACCCTGCGCATATAACAACGTTCAGACAGATTCAGAGATTTAAAAACTCATACAGCTTGTGTTATTGCTCTGGACCGCTGTGATTACCTGATGAAGGAGTTTTAATGCAGCTCTTCGTTCACGTTCGGATGAAGTAGTTTTAATACAGCTGCTGTTCACGTTCAGATGACAGTTTCCAGCGCGTTCACGTGACGTGTTGCTGCTGCACTCGTCACGCACTCAGCTGTTGCAGAGTCTTCATGAAACAAAGTCCACACAAGCTGCGCGTGCGCTCATCTTTTGAAGAAAGCTATAACGTTCAAAAACAGGAGACCGCACGAGATGCTAACGGCTAAATGCTGCGCGTGCCACGCGAAAATAGGTCCGTGCTGAAACGCGCCCAGGAAATTTTGTTCCGCGGTGCATATATTCCCCTGTTAAGAACGTTTAATGAGTGAAAAAATAACCGAAACGGTACGCAGGTGGACCGAACCGAACGTGGTGTACCGGAACGGTTCGGTAAACCCATTACAACCGTTACATGCCTAATATATATATATATATATATATATATATATATATATATATATATATATATATATATATATATATATATATATATATATATATATATATATATATATCAGCAGTAGTGTAGATATAAAAAGTAGTGTAAATGTAAACAGTAGTAATAAATGTAAACAGTAGTATTGAATGAAAACAGTAGTAATAAATGTAAACAGTGAATGTAAACAGTGAATGTAAACAGTAGTATGACTACTGTATAGGTAGTAATGTAATACAAACATTAGCGCAAATATAAGCGCAAATATAAGAAGTAGTGCAAACTGAATGAGCACATGACACATGACCGTGAGTTGAGTGAATAACCCGTTTTGATGACACAGAGTCCAGTGTTAAAATCTTTGTGTTGTGTGGTGGTGTGTGAAAGTTTTTTGTGTTAAGGCAGTACAAGTGGGAGGGAGGGCAGAGCAGGCAGAGAGTTTAGCATCCTGACTGCCTGATGAACAGAGCTGTCATTTAGTCTGCTGGTTCGAGCCTGGAGACTCCTCAGTCTCCTCCCTGAAGGCAACAGGCTGAAGCAGCTGTGTAGTGGGTGTGTGGGATCACCTGCCATGCAGAGGGCTTTCCGAGTGAGGCGGTTGCTGTGTAAGTCCTGTAGTGAGGGGAAGGAGGTGCCGACAATCTTCTCAGCTGCTCTCACGATGCGCTGGAGGCTCTTGCGGCAGGATGCAGTACATGCACCAAACCACACCGTGATGCAGCTGGTCAGGACACTTTCTATGGCACCCCTGTAGAAGGTGCACATGATGGGGGTTGAAGCTCCAGCCCTTTTCAGCTTGCGGAGAAAGTAGAGGCGCTGGTGAGCCTTCTTGGCCAGTGATGCAGTGTTCCTGCTCCAGGACAGGTCCTCTGAGACGTGCACTCCCAGGAACTTGGTGCTGTCCACTCTCTCCACTGTGGTGCTGTTGATGGTCAGAGGGGCATGTTGGGCATCCCTCTTCCTGAAGTCCACAACAATCTCCTTTGTCTTCTCCACGTTGAGAGTGAGATTGTTGTGTCCGCACCACAAGGCCAGGCGGCTCACCTCGTTCCTGTAGTCCGTCTCATCGTTGTTGCTGATGAGACCCACCACTGTTGTGTCGTCCGCAAACTTGATGAAGTGGTTGGAGCTGTATGATGGTGTGCAGTCGTGTGTTAGCAGGGTGAATAGAAGGGGGCTCAGCACACATCCTTGTGGGGCTCCTGTATTCAATGTGATGGTGCTGGATGTGTTATTCCCGACCCGTACTGCCTGTGGTCTCCCGGTCAGGAAGTCTAGCAGCCAGTTACACATTGAGGTGTTCAGCCCCAGACTGTCCAGTTTAAGGATGAGCTGTTGGGGGATGATGGTGTTGAATGCCGAGCTGAAGTCGATGAACAGCATTCTGACATAGGAGTCTTTCGTGTCCAGATGTGTGAGAGCTGTGTGGAGGGCAGAGGAGATGGCATCGTCGGTTGAGCGATTAGGCCGATATGCAAATTGGAAGGGATCCAGGGAGGCAGGGAGGACAGATGTGATGCTTTTCATGACTAGCCGTTCGAAGCACTTCATCAGGATGGGGGTGAGTGCTACTGGACGATAGTCATTGAGGCAGGAGGGCGTTGCCTTCTTTGGGACAGGGATGATGGTGGTGGCTTTGAAACAGGTGGGGACGATGGCCTGACTCAGCGAGATGTTAAAGATGTCCGTGAAGACCGCTGCGAGTTCTCCTGCACAGTCCTTCAGCACACGACCAGGTATGTTGTCAGGACCAGAAGCTTTCCGGGCGTTGATCTTGATGAATGATCGCCTCACGCTGTCTGAGGACAGCGCCAGCACCTGGTCATCAGGAGAGGGGGTGAGTTTTTGTGCAGGTGTGCTGTTACATGCCTCAAACCGAGCAAAGAAGTCATTCAGTTCATTCAGCGTAGAGGTTGTGCTGTCACAGGTCTGGGGGGATGGTTTGTAGTTTGTGATGGTCTGTATTCCCTGCCACAGACTCCGTGTATCCTTGCTGTCCTTGAAGCGGTGAGCTATTTTCCTGGAATACTGCTTCTTGGCCTTTCTGATGCCCCGGGCCAGGTTGTTTCTGGCTGTCCTCAGGCCCACCTGATCTCCCGCTGTGAAGGCAGCATTCCTGGCTCTCAGGAGTCTGTAAACCTCTGCTGTCAGCCATGGCTTCTGATTTGCCCGAACAGTGATGGTTTTGAGGTTGGTTACATCATCAATGCACTTGGTGATGTATGAACATACAGTGTCTGAGTACTCCTGGAGACATGTGTTGTTGTTTGTGGTAGCAGCTTCTTTGAACATACTCCAATCTGTGGTGTCAAAACAGTCCTGGAGTGCCTCTGAAGACCCCTCTGGCCACACTCGTATCTGCTTGCGGACTGGTTTTGTGACTTTCACCAGTGGCCTGTAAGCTGGCTTTAGCATAACACAGATATGGTCAGAAGCACCGATGTTGGGGAGGGCCTTGTAAGCTGCTTTCATGGTGGTGTAAACTTGGTCCAGTGTATTTCTGCCTCTCGTTGGGAAGTTTATGTTTCTGTATGTTTTTGGAAATACACTCTTTAAATCTGCTTGGTTGAAATCACCAGCCATGAGGTAAAAAGCACCAGGGTGGACTGTTTGCTGCTCACTGATGTGCAGATGATCTCATTCCTAATCTTATCCATCCTTGTCACTCCTAAGGAGAACCTCAACATCTTCATTTCTGCCACTTCCAGTTCTTTCTCCTGTCTTTTTGTCCATGTTTCTGTCTCCAGACCATACAACAAAGCTGGTCTCACCACTGCCTTGTAAACTTTTCTTTGACATTTGCTGAAACTTTTCTCCATTCGCTCCATCCTGCCTGGACTCTCTTTACCACGTTCCCCATTTTCCTGGACAATGGATCCCAAGTACTTGAAGTCCTGCACCTTGTGACCTCTGCTCCTTGTAGCCTCACTGTTCCACTGGCCTCCCTCACATTCTTACACATGTACTCTGTCTTACTACGGCTGACGTTCATTCCTCTTCTTTCAAGAGTATACCTCCACCTAAACCAGCTACTAGGGAGCACAAGCCAGTGTATCTCTTGTGCTGGTCCCAAGCCCGGATAAATGGTGAGGATTGTGTCAGGAATGGCATCCGATGTAAAACACTTTTGTTAAAACCATAATGTGAGTTCATCAAAGTGGGAGGAGGATGACTTGCTGTGGCAATCCCTGAAAAGGGAAAAGCCAAAAAAAAGAAGAAGAAGAAGAAGAAAAACTCCACCTTTCTGGGCTCTCTTCCACCTGTTCCCCGTTCTCACCACAAATCACAATGTCATCTGCAAACATCATAGTCCACGGGGATTCCAGCCTGACTTAATCTGTTAGTTTGTCCCACAAACACTACACTTCTACACTTTTTACTACATTTTAGTTTTTGTGTAATTCTTAGACTGGCTTCTTATAGAGGTGACCTCTTTCCTATGAATATTTTAACTCCTGCCAATTTCGAAAAGCCAAAATAATTCTAAAATAAAAGGTAGCAAATGTTTTAGTTGTATGACCCAATCAGTGGCGGTTCTAGACCAGTTGTACTGGTGGGGCCAAGCTGGGGCCAGAGGTTTTGTCAGAGGGGCACGTTAAATCTCGGAGAAAAAAGTGACTTTATGACTATAAAGACATCTTTATGACTATAGGCAGTAATGTAATACAAACATTAGTGCAAATATGAGAAGTAGTGCAAACTGAATGAAAAAAAAATATATATATGTAAATTAACATATACACCGGAAAATACGGTAATTGCATTTTTGAGATCTGTACATTCTTTCCTTGAATTCTAAAACCTGACCAAGGACCAAGACTGCAAATAAGCTAAAGCTAGATTTCTTGACTATTTTTTAACAAAGCCAGCAATAATATTTCATTCAAACTCAACTTGTGTCAGAAAACTTAACATTAACAAACACATTTTTTTGAACATCACAAACCTGAAGAAACGCAATTTCGGTCCTGTGTATGTCCTGTACAGTACATATTGCAGATCTGACAATAAAGTTGACTTTGACTTTGACTTGATGGTCCAGTGCTTGTGGATCCACAAATATTCTCCATCTGTGTCTCACGTGCTGCTTGTATCTCAGTCTCAGCTGTCTCCATTTCAGGATCTTCATGTGTCTCTCTTTCCGTCCCTGTACCCTCTCTTTGAAAACCAGTGTCTTCCAAGTCCTCTGGCTGTGTGGGGCTCTCAACGTGCCTTTCTTCAGCTCTCTCAACACCTCCATCTGGTGTACACATTATAGCACACACGGTCTCCTGAGCTTAACAAAAGAAAACTGTGTGTTATATTCCGACGAAATACGGGTAGCGTTAGCTAGAAGCATGTGTGTTGTTGTAAGATAACTAGCGTTAGCTAGAAGCATACAACATAAACGCCTGGTCTGATAGGCTGCTATTATAATTCATACTAGCCAACAACATCATTTCTTGACCAGAATTGTTACCTTGTATTGTTTGTATTTGTAGTGGTACTCGTGGATGACGCTCGGTAACTTCGCCGTCTTCGCGCTCGCTCTTCTTTTCGTTGTTCGCACTTCGCAGTGGTGTAACGCACTAAAAGGTACAACTACCTGAATGTTGTGCCCGGAGGGCGGGCCCCGGAAGCAGGGCGGAAGCAGGGCGGGCGGCGGACCAGGGTCCGTGCTGAGCAGTTCCGCTTCTGCTCGGAGGAGGGCGGGCCCCGGAAGCAGGGCGGAAGCAGGGCGGGCGGCGGACCAGGGTCCGTGCTGAGCATTGGTTCCGCTTCTGCTCGGAGGGCGGGCCACAGGGCGGGCCAGGGTCCATTTTAGACGGGCACGGGCCCGTGTGGGCCCGTGTCTAGAACCGCCACTGGACCCAATTCACCTGAGTTCAACTCAACTTTATTGTCATATCACCACATGTTGTACACGAGGTGGAATGAAATTATATACACAGGTTCTCAGTTACACTCAACAAAAAAATATATAAAAAGAAACAGTAAATAAGGGTGTACAATATTAACTAAGATGTACGCTAAACGAACGCCAAACAGTAAAAGAGCTAAGATATACACTAAACACTAATAATTTAAAATAATATGGCGTAACAACGGCAGCTAGAACATGTTCTTGAACACAAGTTCTTGACAGATTTTAATTACAGTATTTTCTGGTGTATAGGTCGCACCTGTGCATAGGTCGCATTGTCCAATTATCACCAATAGATTGGAAAAATCCCTAGATAGGTCGCACTGGTGTATAGGTCGCACCTACGTTTAGCTCTGCTGCAAATGTCTGCCACAGGAGCGCACAGCAAGGCTTTTAAGAAGATTAACACTTAAAAACAATTATTTGTTTGATAAAAATTATAGCAAATATGTGTCTGAGCTGAACTTTTCCTTAATAAATGAACGTAATTGTGAAATGAGCTGGATTTAAAAATTTGTTTTGCCGAAAGTGATAACAAGCCATATATAGGTCGCACCTGTGTATAGGTTGCAGGCCTGGAAAAAACCATAAAAAGGTGCGACCTATACACCGGAAAATACGTTACCCATCCATCCATTATCTTTACTCGCTTCTTCCTTTCTGGGTCGAGAGGGTCACTGGTGTCTATGCCCAGCAGTCACTGTGCAAATCGACTTTAAAAGATCCGGAAGCATCATCAGTGTCCAACAGACCCAACTTAATAACCAAGCTGAGTCAGTCGGCTTTGTCCTTACACACATATTGACAAACGTATAGGTTTAAGCTTCTTAAAGGGCTAATTTAGACTTTTAGGAGTTGGGTTTTGTGGAAAAGCTGCAAACAACCTCAGTTTAGAGAAACAGATTGATGAGCCAATGACTAGTCTGAGAGGGGCCAAGACCAAAGTGGATGGGAGTTGTTTTAGGATGATCTTTTTATAGAAAACGTAAGAATTCACAGAAACACAAATTTATAAATCTACTGTCGGTTTCACCTCAAGGACATGCTATAGCTAGAAATTTGGCGTGCGATGTGCGATTTACGATTATGTGAGGGTTTATCAAACAGCATTCACATGAACTGCTCTGACTTTTAATTAGTATTATTCGTCCGTTGAAAGATAGACGTATTGTGGTACAGTTTCTGTCTGTAAACTTTCACTGGTCCTGCCCATAACCTTATCCGCTCGATTGGGGGATAATCTGCCATGTGAGGTACTCTTGTTTGAGACTGGAGTTATTTTAAGACTAAGGAATCCATTTTGGTCTGTCTTGAACTGAAATTCTCCAAACTGAAGTCGTTCAGACGGTTTTATCTAAAAACTTTTAGGTATCATCAGACGGGATAATAAATACTGTTTGGGTTCTAAAGAGCAGGTCCAAAGTTCTACACCCTGACCACAGATTAAGTGAAGTTTAATAATAATAATAATAATAATAAATTCAATTTATACCGCACTTTTCATTAATAAAAATCTCAAAGTGCTACAACAATAAAAACAAGTGATAAAATCAAATAAAATCAATAATGGTATTAACTAAGATTAAAAACAGAATCCTGTGGAGGCAGAATAGGCCTGCTTAAAAAATAAATAAATAAATAAATAAAACAAGTGATAAAATCAAGTAAAATCAATAATACTATCAACCAAGATCAAAGATAAAATCATGCGGGGGCAGAATAGGCTTGCTTAAAAAGAAAAGTCTTTAAACCGCTTTTAAAGTCAACCAGTGACTGTGGAGCTCTCAGGCAGTCAGGAAGGGAGTTCCATAGGCGGGGGGCAGCCACACAGAATGCCCTGTCTCCCATGGTCCTTAATTTGGTTCGTGGAATGTGAAGTAGATTACTGTTCTGTGATCGTAGAGACCGGGTGGATGAATATGGTGCAAGAATGTCCTTTAGATAGTCAGGTGAAGTTCCATGTAAGCATTGATGTGTAATGAGAGCAGTTTTGTATTGAATTCTGTAGGTGACAGGAAGCCAATGGAGGTTATGAAGAATGGGTGTAATATGTTCAAATTTACGAACTCTCAATAAAATCCTTGCTGCACTGTTTTGAATATATTGAAGTTTCTGAAGGTTTTTGCCAGGGATTCCAATAAACAGGGAGTTGCAGTAGTCGAGCCTGGAGGAAACAAAGGCATGGACGAGTTTCTCAGCATCGGAAAAAGTCAGAGATGGGCGAAGTCTGGAGATGTTTCGAAGATGGAAGAAGCAAGTTTTAAACAGATGCTTAATGTGAGTTTCAAATGTAAGATGAGAGTCCATTTTTATTCCAAGATTTGTAACAGAGGTGGAGAGGGGGATGTCTTGACCAGAGAAGGAGATTGTTGTTAAAGTTGATGTTTGTATCTGGTGAGGGGTGCCAATCATTATGGCCTCAGTCTTGGAGCAGTTTAATTGAAGAAAGTTCTGATTCATCCATGCCCTTATTTCCTCCAGGCAGGCAGAGAGGGCAGTGAGTGAAGATGGAGATGGGGATGATGAGGATGATCCAGTCCTGATGTAAAGCTGTGTGTCGTCGGCATAGCAGTGAAAAGAAATGTTGAACTGATTAATAATTTGACCTAAAGGCAGCATGTAAAGGGAAAACAGCAGGGGCCCCAGAACTGACCCTTGAGGGACACCACAGGAGACACCGACTGTCTGGGAAGTGGCATTGCCAAGACTAACGCATTCCAGCCTATCGGAGAGGAAAGATTTGAACCAGTCCAGGACAGTGTCACAGAGACCGACCTCCACATGAAGACGGTGGAGGAGAATATTATGGTCCACAGTGTCGAAGGCTGCAGTGAGGTCAAGGAGGACAAGGACGGAGGGAGAGCCAGTGTCAGCAGCCATGAGGATATCATTTGTAACTCTCAGTAATGCAGTCTCAGTACTGTGAGCTGCTCTGAATCCAGACTGAAACTTCTCGTACAGAGAGTGTTGCTGTAGGTGGTCCTGCAGCTGAGCAGCAACTGCTTTTTCCAGCACTTTGGACAGAAACGGGAGGTGGGAAATTGGGCGGTAATTAGAAAAAATGTCGGGATCCAAATTAGATTTTTTCAGAAGAGGCCTAATGATGGCAGTTTTTAGAGGCAGTGGAACATGACCAGATTGTAGAGACTGATTTATTATTTGAGTGATTAATGGGCTTATTGCAGAGTGATTGGATTTTATGAGAGATGAGGGGAAGGGATCCAGGGCGCAGGATGAAGGCTTCATTTTCTTTATGATGGACTCCACCTCACTCTGAACAACCTCATCAAAGCTGCTCAGGGACCCAGGATGCAGACGGGTAGATGGTAAACGAAGATCAGGGAGGTTGTGAAGCTGAGATCTGATGGTGTCAATTTTGTTTTTAAATGATGAAAGGAACAGGTCGCATTTTTGAACACATTCCTCAGAAGTTTGTTTAATGGGATTAAGTAGATGAGTTACTGTGGAGAAGAGCTGTTTAGAGTTACCAGGGCAGGTGTTGATGATGTTGGAGTAATACTTGGAGCGTGCTTCTTTAAGAGAATAGGCGTATGCTTTCTGATGTTCTTTGTATGCCTGCTTATGTACCGAGAGACCAGATGATTTTAGACGTCTCTCGATAGCACGGCCAGTTGCCTTCATCCTGCGGAGCTCACCAGTGTACCAGGGGGCTGAACGGGAGAAAGACACCAGTCTTGTCTTCAAGGGAGCATGTAGGTCCAGAAGCTCTTGGAGAGATCGGTTGTAGTAATCAACGGAGTCATTGGCAGATGAATGATTGACAGCGGTCAGGGCGTGAAGATCAGCGGACAGAACATCAGGGGAAATGTTTTTAAAGTCCCGGAACTGGATGGGTCGCTTTGGGTTTGAAGCAGGTGAAGTTGAAGGCATTTCCAGAGAGATGACA
The DNA here is from genome assembly GCA_038048925.1 of Garcialebias charrua. NCBI lineage: Eukaryota > Metazoa > Chordata > Actinopteri > Cyprinodontiformes > Rivulidae > Garcialebias > Garcialebias charrua. Next base: position 23,267 of record JBBPBX010026634.1, on the reverse strand, counting down.
CTGTGGTCCGAGACACCCAGGTCATATACAGATAAGTTATTGATGAGTACAGTGTCTGTAATCACCAAATCCAGAGTATGCCCCCTGCTGTGCGTAGGGACGTCCACATGTTGGGTGAGATTAAGAGAGTCCAGAAGAGACTTAAAATCTGTTGCCAACGGGGAAGAGGAATTGTCCATGTGGATATTTAGATCGCCAAGAAAAATAGTTTTCACAGGGGAGGTGCAGAAAAAGGTGAGGAGGTCATGCATCTCTGAGTTAAATGAAAGTTAAGTTTCAGCCTATTCTGTCGAACTAAAACCACAACGCACACCGTTGTGTGTTTAGTTTGTGTCAGCGGCCCAGGACACCTAATCCTCTTTGGCTCCCGGTTCTGTTTTACTGACGCGTCCAAAAATTGTCCTGCGGACCAGAAGGTTCTGTCAGCCGAGGCAGAAACTCGTGAAAATGCACGAGACGCAAAGTTTTCCCTAATGTCTTAAACAGACACCGTTTAGAAGAACTTTCTTTTTCAAAATTGACTACCGTATTTTTCGGAGTATAGGTCGCACCTGCGTATAGGTCACACCATCCAATTATTGCCAAAGAATTGGAAAAATCCATATACAGGTCGCACCCGAGTATAGGTCGCACCTACGTCAAAATGTGGACCGTGTTTAGCTCTGCTGCAAATGTCTCTTCCACAGGAGCGCACAGCAAGGCTTTTAAGAAGATTAACACTTAAAAACAATTAATTGTTTGATAAAAAATTATAGCAAATATGTGTCTGAGCTGAACTTTTCTTTAATAAATGAATAATTTTAGCAGGATAAACACCTAAAAAATATATTTGTTAGCTGACATTATTGTAAGAGTGTGTCTCAGTTTAATTTTTGTTAATAAATGATTACAAATCAGCTTATTTTATAAAAAGCCATATATAGGTCGCACCTGAGTATAGGTCGCAGGCCATGAAAAAAAATGATAAAAAGGTGCGACCTATACTCCGAAAAATACGGTAATTGGTAACTAAATTGCAGAGAGAGAGAGAATGGTTGTTTGTCTGTATGTGTCCCTGTGATGGGCTGGAGACCTGTCCAGGGTGTCCCCCGTCTCTCGCACAGTGATAACCGGACACCGGCGACCCCGCAACCCAAAAAGAAAGAAGCGGGTAAAGATGATGGATGGACTCTGCCAGGTTTTACAGCAACAACCTAAAAAAAATAATTAACAGCGCTTGTGATGATGTTTTCTTCCAGGTTGTAGTCAGTACCAGGACCTGGTCCCCCTCATACAGATCTTATCATAAGTGACAACAGACCAGCCAATGTTTGATTGAGCTTAAAAATTCAAGTAAAGGTCAAAGAAGCTTTCTCCAAGTGCACACACTAATCAATACCCAAATGAAATGATAAAAGACAACCTTCTTTCTTGCTGACATTTTTGTCCTTCCTGCCGAGGGGAGGTTTTGATATCAGGCCCCCCTCAGAGGAGGATGGGGGTCCACTCTTTCAGCATCTTTCCCCTCCACTCAGCCTAAATGAAGGCTTTTTTCCCCGCAGCTGTTGGTGGGGGGTGTCTGCTCCAGGAAGAATGAGGACTTCCTGTGGAGGGCCTTTAAGAGCCGGGCTGAGGACTCGAGCTCTCCGTCTCTTACAGTTCGTCTCAATGTCTCTCGCTCGTCCTAAATGGGGGTCAACCTTCAAACCAGGAACAGCTGCTTTCAAAGACCCTAAAGAGCAGTTCTCCACCTGCCCTTTTCTCCCCTCCCTCGATAACCTTTTCTTCTTCCCAAGTGAAGTTCCTCTCCTTGCTACACCCATCTGCTCGTTCCACTTACTGTTCAGCATTTATGAACGTTTGAGCCACGGACGGAGCAGGTTTAAATGTTTTAGATGCAAGCTCATCGTAGCTATCAGTATTACCCCGATGTTCCTGAAATGTGTTGAAAATGTGCAACATGTACAATCCTGACCTGAATTTCTCCACAGAAGGACCAGCAGCCGGTATTTTTTGTCACATTTGGCTTATAACGGTGATCACAACTCCTCCATAACAGGATCGGCATAATAAAGTTAAACAACTGTTGAATATTATATAAACAACGAGCGGTACGCCGATGCCCCCACCCCCCACCCGCTGAAGGGTTTGAATTAGGGATGCACCGATCCACATTTCTCACTTACGATCTGATACTTAAAAACTGGGTATTGACCGATACCGATACTTTTTCGATCCGATACCGTTCCGATATGTGAATCTGTATAGTGACATTTTTGTAACGAGACTATTCGTTTTAACATTGTGTGAGATATACCCAATGAAGACACTCTTGAGCCTTACAACAGGAAACTCACAAACTTTAACAGCACACAAGAGGCAGGTGTATACCACACACATGTCCTTCTCACTCATGGTTCAGCTGGAAAACCTAAAAAAAAACACTAAGCATGATGGGAAAGACAACAAAATCCACTCCCTTAGTGGTTAAGGGGAGTGGATTTTGTTGTCTTTCCCATCATGCTTAGCGTTTTTTTAGTTTTCCAGCTCCACCTAAAGCTGGAAAACTAAAAAACTGCTAAGAATTATGGGAAAGACAACAAAATCCACTCCCTTAGTGGTTAAGGGGAGTGGATTTTGTTGCCTTTCCCATCATGCTTAGCGTTTTTTTAGTTTTTCCAGCTGAACCATGAGTGAGAAGGACATGTGTCTGGTATAGACTTGCCTCTTGTGTGCTGTTAAAGTTATTGAGTTTCCTGTTGTAAGGCTTAAGAGTGTTTTCATTGGGTTTAACTCACATAATGTTAAGACAGCAGTCACAGAATGTGATGGAAAACAAGTGCTCTTTGAAGCTGGATCGGAAATATCGGCAGATTGGATCCGATATCCGATACTTAAATTATGCTGGTACCGGATACCGATACTGGATCGGATAGGTCCCATCCCTAGTTTGAATGGTGAGTGAAATTTTGGAGATGACTGCTTTTCTGGACTGGATTTTGACCTGGCAACCCATTTTTTCATAGTGACCTTCAGTGTTTACCCTATGTCAACTGCCTTGGCAGGGCGCTCGTGACTTTACAAATTGTTGTTGATGGTGGGGTGGCGTATGTATGAGCGAAGAGCAGAGTGCTACATCTGTAGCTTTTTAACTAGCGCATCTGTACTGCGCACCACTAGCTTAGCTTAGCGCTACGTCAGTGCCGGCAGTTGTTGACAGGATGGCGGGTTAGGAATTGTGGGTGAAGGACAATTTCGGTAGGCGGGGCACTCG
>JBBPBX010026634.1:0-11277 GCA_038048925.1 Garcialebias charrua | reverse complement strand
GTGGCCAGTGGGGGTCCTCTCCAAGAAATCTTTGAATAAAATAGATGCCATTTCCTGCATTCTGGTGTATTTTAATGGGTTAACATCTAGTTTTACCTACATATATAAACTATTCAATAAGTACCCTGATGCATGCTCAATAATCCATGTAGAAAAATCTAAAAAAGCTAAGTCTGGTCCTCTGGACATTCAAAATGATATTCAATAAGTATTTTAGATTTAATGGCAGAACAAGAAGTAGCCTGAGACAAACATGTAGCATTAACACAGTATGAACATTATTCAAGAATTGTTTCTATAAGAACATTATCAAATATTTTATGTGAAAACACATTTTGACTTAACCAATTAATATATTTTCCCTTTCATTGCGGGCTTTATGTATTTACTATCTTACTTTTAATGATAATATAACGAGCCACTAATGTTGTTTAGAAAGTGTTTATATTGGAACTAATGTTTGTTCACACAGTTACAACTGCTCACCTGTTCCTTCTGACAGGAACAATCCCCTCATCAATCCTGGCTCTGTTCCTGACACTAAATCACATTTTAAAAATTGTCATAACTCAACACAAATCTCCCCTTTTTACAAAGACTTATGATCGATTCAGGCCAGTTTCATTAAAGGGTTGAATCATCGTAACATCTCAGGGCACTTTTCATAAAGAGCAGGTCTTCACCAGACTCATATAATATTATTTAAATTAAATAACATTATGTTATGTCACAATGCCACACACCACAAAATTCATTGATTTGATAATTAACTTGAACTGTGTTTTGCAAAAAAGTTTAACATCATCATGTCTAACCTGTTTGATCTCTCTCATTTACAAACTTGTATTTGTTTTAATTTCTTATATAGTATATGACTTATTTGTTATAGTTTGTGTTCTGTAATCCTCTTTATTAAGAACCAACGATTAAATAACTGTATAATAAATAAATGGACTTTACTTAAAGATGAATTTGCATTTAATGAATTACAGTACAGGTAGTCCCCGGGTTATGACGCAGTTCCGTTCCTACGCCCGTTCTTAACACGGAAATCGTCGTAAGTCAGAAAATACGTCCAAACTGCACCTCCTACCATACCATACCATTTTATTTATAAAGCACTTTAAACAGGAACAAGTCCACACCAAAGTGCTGAACAAACAAACAAGCAACAGGCAACACAGACAATGAAGTACACCACGAAAAACATAAAAAACTCTGCAGATCATAAATAAAACGATCAAATACAAATCAGCTGGTGTTGAAAGCAACAGAATAGTAGTGAGTTTTTAACCGGGATTTGAAAACTGAGAGGGAGGGGTTCTGTTTGATGAGCAACGGTAACTCGTTCCAGAGTCTTGGGCCTGCTACATGCACCTCATACGTCCAAACAGCCCCTCATACATCCAAACGGCCCCTCATACATACAAACGGCCCCTCATACATCCAAACAGCACCTCATACGTACAGTACTGTATTTTTACCAAGCACTTAACACGTTACCCTATATATTAATTTATCAAAAAACACATACATTTGGAGCCATAATGAAGGGGGAAGAGTTAATTTCTTACTGGGAGCTGGTCAATTCTTCCTCCGTCTGTTAGCATGTTAGCTCGTGCACCTCCGAGCTCCTGCAGCTTCACGCGGTCCACAGCGTTTACAGCAACGTCTGTTAGCATGTTAGCTCATTGCTAGCATGTTAGCTCATTGCTCAGCTGTAGCCTGTCTGCCTCGTAAACCTCCGCTCAAAACAATAAGGTCTCCTGTATTTCCACGCGCGGTCCAACAGTCCAGAGTTAGCATATTTAGCATATTAGCCCCTCCTGACCTCCTCTGCTCCGGTCTGCCTGAGGTATTTTGTAAGTTTCCAGAAGTTTCCAGCGCGTCAAGCTTCCCCTCCCTCCCTCCCTCCTGTAAGTTTCCACTGAGCGCACGTCAAGCTCCCCCCTCTCTCCCTCCCTCTTGTAAGTTTAGTTTTGGTACCGTATTTTTTGGTGTAAAGGCGCATAAACCACGTAACTTGAAACAATGCTTTTCAATGGGAGGGCGTTCGTAACAGCGAAACGTCGTAACTCAAGGCCATCGTAACCCGGGGACTACCTGTATATGTTTTCATTTGGCTCGCAGCCCTCAGATTTCAAATTTGGCCCTCTCAGGGAAAAAAGTTTGGGCACTCCTGGTCTAGATGGAAGTTCAGTCTTGATGATGATTTCAGCTGTTTTAACGGCTCTCTGGAGAGCCTCCGTCTGCTTGTGTAGTGTTGCCGAGCCACACAGAGATACCTATGGTGAGGGTGCTCTCCACCGGCCTTTTGTAGGCCAGCGTTAGGGGTTGACAGCCCAATCCAGGCCTCATGAGCAGTCTGATAAAGTCTCATTTGAACCTTTCTCACCATGATTGCAGTGCTCACTGACCAGCTCAGATCTGATGATACGTGAAGGTCTAGGACCTTGTGGCTGTCCATCTACTTCACTTTGGTCCCAGTGATGGTGAGGGGGGTGTAGTGGCATGGCCTTCTTGTGAAAGTTGACAATGAGTTCCCTCGTCTTACCTACAATGAGGTTGAGATGGTTCTCCTCTCCTTAGTCCAGCATGCCGTTGTATGCTGTCTCATCTCCTTCCTTGATGAGGCCCAGGATTTCTGGGTCATCCACATATTTTATGCTTACTGCATCATCAGTGTTGAAAATGCAGTAGTGGGTGTACAGAGTAAAGCGCTTAAATGGAGCTTGGTAAATGGAGCTTACTTATATAGTGCTTTCCATCTGCCTATGAGGGGCCCCAATGCGCTTCACAGTACCAGCCATCCACCCATTCATACACACATTCATACACCGGTAGCGGTAGACTGCCATGCAAGGCGCCATCCAGTCCTACCGGGAGCAACTCAGGGTTAAGTGTCTTGCCCAGGGACACAACGAGGCAGTGACCGGGGATCCTTCCGGTCCTGAGCCAGCTGCCCTGCCTCTACACCATCTCGGCCCCTAAAGTAAAGAGCTTATGGCTGAAGCAGCAGCCCGGTCGTGATTCGGTGCCGATTGTGAGCTTGGAGTAGACCATTGCTCCCATCATGACAATTTTACATCTGTCTACGAGGAAATCCAGAACCCAGTTGCAGGTGACAAATTGGGACTCCCAGATCCACCAGCTTCAAAGGCCGGATGTTATTTAAGGCAGAGCTATAGTCAGGGAAAGCATCCTGACATACGCTTTGCCACAGTCCGGGTGCTGCAGGGTGTAGTACAAGACTACGGCAACCGCATCATCCACTGACTTGTTTGGACAATAGGCAAACTGAAGATGATCAGTGTTCTCGGGAACCACGGAGTTTATGTGTCCATGTTTATGATTACTGGTGAGTGCCACTGGTCTGAAGTCTTCTAAAGTTAATGTGTCAGATCTTTTGGGGACTGGGATGATTGTAGAGATATGGAAGCAGTGAGGTACTATAACTTAAAAAAGTCTGTGTACAAATCTTCCAACTGGTCTGAACAAACCTTTAGGACTCTGAGTGAAACATCGTCAGGACCTATGGGCGTTTACCTGCTTCAGAGTGCGTGTACAATGTTCTGTGTGCGGTTCATCCATCCATCCATCATATTCCACTTATTCCGATGAGGGATTGTGAGGGCAGAAGCTTGAGCAGGGAGGTCCAGACTTCTCTTTCCACAGCTGCCTCTTCCAAGACGTAGGCTCTCCAGCATAACCTGGGTCTTCCCTGGGGTTTCTTTTGAGTCAGACATGCCCGAGGCACCTCCCTAAGGAGGTGCCCAGGAAGCATCCTTACCAGATGCCTGAACCACCTCAACTGGCTCCTCTCAATGTGGAGGAGTAGCGGTTCTACTCTGAGCCTCTCCTGGCTGGCTAAACTTCTCCCCCTATCCTAAGGGAGAGTCCAGCTACCCTGCGGAGGAAAGTTTCAATCACCCTTACCTATGGCCACAAACTCTGGGTAGTGACTGAGTGAATGGAATTGTGGATACAGGTAGGAATGTAGACTGACTGACAAACAGAGAGCTTCACCTTACAGCAGCGCCCTCTTCACCACAATGGACCGGCATGGATTCCCTACTGCAGACGCTGCACCAATCTGTCAATCTCATGCTCCATTCTTCCCTCACTCATGAACAAACCCCTGAGATACTTGAACTCCTCCACTTGAGGCAGAACCTCACCCTTGACCTGGAGAGAGCAATCCACCATTTTCTAACAGAGTTTAGTGCACGGTACTGTAAGGGGTTATGAGGAGGTCAATATTAATACTGACCTCTTTACCTTAATTAATCTACTTATTCAGATTGAATAGTAAATTCACGGATTCTGTTCTTTTTCAGTTTACCCAATATTTCTGTGATCTTTATGATGGATAAATAAACAGAGCCATTAAGTGACAAAGACGTTAACTTAGTTTGATATGTCAAAGAGACACTATCATTTATTTAAAATAAATCAACTAAATTAACACCATTACACTTGATTGACATGATTTCACTTTCTTTCAAATTAAAACGTCAGCACACTTAAATTCAACACAACAGACTTCAATATTGGATGTTAACATATTTAGTCTGTGGGCTCTTTAAACTTAAAATAGTTTCCAGCTTAGATTGAGAGGGGAAAGAGTAGGAGGAAAGATTTAAGAAGAATTGGGAGGTTAAGAGAGGAAGTTTATCTTGCATTTATGAAACCAGATGACACTCTTCCGTACGCGTCCAGCTAAGATATCATCACACCTCCAGCAAGCAAACAGCTGCTCCTTTACCTTAAGACGTCCGCCTTGGTTCTGGTAAAGAGCTGTGGTCAACTTTAGACTGACGAGTCGTCGGTCCCGCAAGTCCAAGCTGGACTCCACGCGTGTTTACCTTGTCGGTGTCGGTGATACTCGCTTTCGTCGGCAGAAGTCGTGACAGTCGTGGTTTCTTGGCTCAAGATAATTTATTCCAGGAAGGAATAACAAACGCTCGTTCGAGGTGGACTCATAACAGCCTGTTATCAGTCCTTAGCTGAAGACGCAGGTCGTTAGCTCTTGACCAAAACGTACCCAGCTCTTGGGAAAGGTTCACATCTCTTTGAAATTCCCAGCAAACTCTTTCGGACTCTTGCCGACTCTCAAGTGTGTCAGCAAAACTTAGGACTAGTACTTAAGGAAGGACCAGTCGAGGAGTTCACTTGTCTTATCAGGACCCAAGGTTACAGCCAGCAGCAGAGGGAAATGTTTAGGAACAGACAGAGAAAGCTGGAGCCCTTTTCAGGAGAAACAACGGATTAAACTGTCTTCTTATTTCTAAACAAAACAGTCGGGTCTCTGTGACCCGAGATTTCCCTTTAACACAGCAGTGAACACAGTTTAACTCTTAAAGAATAACACAGCTTAAAAGCACACATCATGAAAATGACAAATGTTATTCTTTTGATCACATCAGCCTAAAATCAAAGATAGAAATAGTCTCTTTTGGTGACTATATTTATCAGATTACAGCTTAATGAATGATTTTGTAGTAAATGTCTTGCTTTACTGAGAGGTCAGTAAAGGTCAACTCTGGAACAGTTCAAAAGTACACAGGTGTCTTAAAATGGACAAGGTCATGCCCACTACATCTCCCCCCTTTTGGAAGCCATCGCCAGTCCTTGGGGATGGGGTCCAACACGAAAGGAAACCTTGAACTGTCTTTGATCTTGAAGTAATCCAGCAAGTGGAAAAGAAAAATCAAAAATTATAATCCCATAAAGTTTTTGGAAATTCCATACTGTTCGGAGGTAATCCCATTGCGAAAAGCTTTTAATCCTTTGGAAAACAAAGTCTGTTAACTCTTGGAAAACAAAGTCTGTGATCCCTTGGAAAGCAAAGTCTTATAATCCACAGCGGTAATTCCACAGCAGTAATTCCACAACGATTAGTTTTGTTGATTGATCAGCAACAATTGTTTTCATAATCAGCATGTAGAGGGGATCCCTCGATTGACGCAGAGGAGGCGACCCTTGGATGGAGGTTGAAGACCAAGCGTTGGAGCTGCAGGTCCCCACATCGAAGGTTGTTGGCTGGTTGGTTTCCAGTCAGTGCCACTCTGGTTCTATGTGTCATGCAATTATGTGGTTTTTTAGGTGGGCTTATGATTGGGATTTTACATTAGGCCCTACCTATATGCACCTGGTATGTAAGCTATCATGGTTTAGATCAGCTACAATTACCAATTAAGGGGTGGATCAATTCTGTAAAATTAGATATAGGGATTTGTACCTATAAAATTTTGGAGGGCTTCTGTAACGAAGGCCTCTAATTCCAAACTATTCCTCCATTCATTACTTAGTTTAGGTTAAACTAAAATAAAAAAATGAAATATAGTTTGATCTAAATGTCTGTTGTCTTTTAGACGAACGACGTAGGATTTGGTATTCCTAATAAATTTTGAAGTCTATGGCGAGACTCATCAAAATGAATAGATAATCTAGAATAGAAACGATCGAATCGGTTCAATTTAGAAATTGTGAGACCAGTGTAGTTTATGGTACCTTGAGTAGCTTTAAACTACATTGACTCTTCGACGATTGAGATTTAACAAAACGAACTGCATGTTGGCATAGTTAAATCCATATCATTCATTAACCAATGTTAATACAAAACCTTTTTGGCTGGGAGTGTTCAGAACCAAACAATATCTCAACTAATGACAACAGTAATGACTAAACAACAAGGAAACAACGTTTCACTGCTTCGACACACTCTTGTCGTCAGATTCCAAAGTGCAACACACAAGAAAAACAGGTCTCAACTTTATGACCGAGGTCAAATTAAATCTCGTGGATTTAAACGGTTGTTAAGGTTAGTTTTTTGTTGTGGGTTTTAGGCTTAGCGTTTCTAAGTTCAAATTGGACAATGCGACTTATAGGGTGGGAAATATGGTAGTTTAAACCTGATTAGTTTATTTACTAACTTGTGTTTGGACGACCTTATTATCCCATGAAGTCGGTGTGTTTGTGAGATCTTTGTCTTTTGTGGAGTCATTGAACGCCTTGTAAGGTTTGATCTGATTTCGATGTACCCATTTAGCAATTGGCTCTTTGCGGCCTTTGCTGATTTTGATTTCGTAGACGACTGAGGACACTTTGTCTGTTATCAGATGAGGTCCAGTCCACCTGGGCATTAGTTTGCGGGCGAGAGTTCCGGTCTCGGACCCTCCTTTCCCGGTTGCTGGGGCGAACGTATAGTACCAGACTCTGTCTCCCACTTGGAGTTCATTGTGAGAGGCCTTTTGGTCATAGTACGCCTTACGTCCTTCAGCGGATCTTTCCAGGTTTTTCTGGGCGAAAGCAAAAGTGTTTCTGAGGTGTACATTCAAATCTTTGTCTTTGGCATGGCCTAACATCACCCCCCTTTGGTCATGGGGGACCACGAACACAGGTGAGGACGTCCGTCCATGGGCACAAGTTAGGATGCCACCGTTTAGTTTAAGCTGTTCGCGCAGCTGAGAGAAGACGGTACACAGGAATCGTTTAGGATTTGGCCAACGTATCTTCTTACGTTTACCTCTTTCCGTGTAATTCAGGTGTGTCACAACCGTCGGCGCAGTCGCAGGTGTGTCTGATTGTACAGACTGCGACGGGTCACTGTCGTTGTGTGTGTCTTCCCACTTCTTGACTGAAGAGGGGCTCTTTGAGTCTGTAAAAACTATGTCATTTCTGACTAGTTCTAGACACAAATGTCCCTGAACCAAGGTTTCATCGAAAGCTTGGCTGATAGCCGATTTACCTGTCCCAGGGGACAGTACAGCAACCTCGGTGTGGGGTCCTTGGATCTCCACACCTTTCTCTACCTGTGGTAGGTAATGTGAGTTTTCCCCCTTCTTGTCTGATGAGGGGTCCTCGTAATCTGCAACAATGATGTCCAAGTGACTGTCAGCGTTTGGTTGACTGTCATTTTCTGGACTCAGATGCCCTTGAACCAAGGTTTCATTGAAAGCTTGGTTGAATGCCGAATTACCTGTCTCCGAGGACAGTACAGCGTCTTCGGTGTGGGATCCTTTGATCTCAACACCTTTCACTACCTGTGGTAGGCAGTGGTCAGGGAGTGCTGAATGTGTCAGCTCACAGAGGAGGTTCTCTTGTTGGACCGGAGTTTGGTCCAACTTTTGGGTCTCTTCTGTCTCACCTGTAGTTGAAGGTTCACTTACCGGGCTCTCGTCCTCGGATGAGCAGTCCCGTGTGTCCTTTGCGGTACCTGCGGTTAGGCAGTCTGTATCGCAACTAGGAAGCACCTGTATTGGCAGGGGTTTTCTCACTGTGCTCCACATTTTCCGTCGACCATAATCTATAATCGCGTTGAAGCGGTTTATAAAATCTTGGCCAACCAAAAATGGGAATGAGTCAAGTTTAGACACGTACACCGGGTGGTGTATTGTCATTTCGCCAATCTGCATGTGAACCATAGCCATAGCTGTTAGGGTTGTTCTCGTCTCTGCGAGACCCTGTAGCTCAATAGCACATTTCTCAAAGGGTATTTGCCTGTCAACACCGTTAGCGGCGGTCCTCAGCTCCTCGAACAGCTTGGCCGACATAATAGTTATATCAGAACTGCCATCCAGGAGGGCTTCACGCTCAAGGACACCTTCCAGTGTGATAGGCAGGTAAGCTTTCTTAGCCACCCCCCTTTGTATAAAGTTACACAGAAACCTCACAGGTCTTGGCCCACGTTTCTGTTCACGTGTGACTCTGTCTGTGTAATCTTGTTTACTGTCAGCATCTTGTTGGCTGTCAGCATCATGACCTTCAGGATGTTGTTGTGTGTCAGCAATTGGTTTGCTGTCAACATCCATGGCAATGTTGGTAGTAGTGTGCGCTGAGTTATTTGTGTGCTCTGAGTCTTTGTGAAAGACAGTGCTACACATCGCTCCAGGTTGGTCAATGTTGATAGTGTCATTATCAATGATAACGCCACTCATTGTATCAGGTTGGTCAAGCACAGTAACATTCAAATCTACTGACAAACTACTTACTTCCTCTGTCTCTTCCGAGCATAGAGGTGTTGGGCCATTATTCCGGGACATTCGTGACTTTTTGCCTGTCTCGAACTGTTCTGTTCGAGGCGCGGGAGGTGCAGTTCCAAGGCTCGGGGGTGGCTGTTGGGACGACGCATAGTTACATGAGTATAGGTCCTCATCCTTCAATTTCTTTTGAAGTCCACCCACCGATTGACCTCGGTTTTCACCCATCTGGTTCGATCTGAACCGTTGTGGGTCTCTTAGAGAGTGAACACCTACCTTTTGTGGTTCGTTGCTTGTCTCAGATTTTTCAATCTGAGGTGCTTCAGGGGCGGGGCTCCCTTTAAACCATTTTGAGTCACTGTTCCAACTGGTACCAACATTTCGGTGTATGTCAGTTTGAAAATCTTGTTCATTCTTGCTAGTATTATCCAACTCTTTTAACAACCGACGCGTGTTCTCCACCACTTCTGAGGTCAGAAGGCCTTTGAGACGATAGTGTTCATTCTCGCTAGTATCATCCCACTCTTTTAACAACCGACGCATGTTCTCTGCCTCTTCTGAGGTCAGAGGACCTTTGAGACGACGGTGTTTATTCTCGCTTTTTTGCGACTGGGATACGACCTTTTGACCTGGGCACACCTCAGAGGGTGTTTTGTTTTGCATGTGAGCCTCAACAGCAGTTACAGCGCACTGTTTCATCACTGATTGTTTAAACTGATGTTGTAGCTCAAGGCCTTTTTTGAGACGTTTTTCTCTTTGTCGTTTGCTATTGTTGTCACTAACTGTGTGCTCTGAGTTATCCATGTGCTCTGAGTTATCAAAGACAAGGTCACTCAATGTACCAGTTTGGTCATCCTCTATATCATTCAAGTTTTCAAACAACCAACTTTTGTCCACTATCTCCTCAGAGCTTAGTGGTGCGTTGCCTTTTTCCTGGAACTTCTGTGACCTTTTGCTACTCCCGGACTGTCCAGTCCGCAGTGCGGGGGCAGGGCCTTTGCTCGGTGTAGACCGCGGAGGGTCACTTAAAGAGCGGGCGTCCACCGTTTGTGGTTTTTTGCTTATCTCGGGCAGCTTCGTCCGAGGTGCAGGGACAGGACGTGTGCTCGTCCTTTGAAATCGTTTTATGTACTCTGGGTCTTGTCTGAGCCACTCTGGCTCATTGTTCCAGCGGGCATCTTCACTACGTGGTTTGTGACCATCTTTCTTATCTTTAGGACGTGCGCCCCTTTGAAATCGTTTTATGTACTCTGGGTCTTGTCTGAGCCACTCCGGCTCATTGTTCCAGCGGGCAGGTTCCTGTTGTGGTTTGTTAGTTTGAAAAACATGTTTTTTCTCGCCTTTTTTAGGAGAGGGAGTTGATGAACTTGTCCCTTCCAGCTCCAGCGAGTGGGATTTGACCGCTTCACCTGGGGACACCTGTAAGGGTGTTTTGGTTTGCATGTTAGCTTCAAAGACATTCACAACACACTGTTTTATTTCTTCCATGGTTTGCGTTTTTGCATTAACCACGGTGAGCAGCGGAAATCGTATCTTATAGCCGAGATGTAAGAAGAAAGACCACTTAAAGTCTTCATCTTCTTCCATGCCTGGTGTATATTTGTCACCAAAATGAGCTTTAAGGTGCCTGTCGTAAAACATCAAAGGATGTTCATTTTTTCCTTGCACGTACCTGTCAATTGAGCAGTCACCACCTCGGCTCGATCTAAGCCTTTTTGGGGTCCTGATGGAGCGGACCCTCTCACTTGTTTCACCCTGTTTAACGTCCATTATTGTATTGATTTTGTGTGAAAAAAAATCAAAAGATTGTTCTCATGTTAGTGTTTGCAAATAAATATTCACTTTTAATGTAGCACTGAGTCAAATAAACTAATCAGCTGAGGTTTACGCGTTTCACTGTGTAATAAGTATTCATAGGTACCTTTTTCAGGTTTTTACCCTCAATGAACTTTGTAAAAGTTAAATGCACTCTTGCAGTGTTAACTTTAAAATAGAACTTACGTTCAAACAACAGTTACTAACTAACCCAAGCAGCCTGATTTCCGTTTTTCTTACTCAAACGCTTATAAAAGAGGGCTGACTTAAATGCAATGACTTCACTAAAATGTGACAGGATGCTGCTTGAGCATGCCTTTAAAAAGATGTCTCGCAGTCTCAGTGAAACTGATTTTGTACTGCATTTGACAGTTATCAGGAGTGAAAAAGGACGTTCTGTTCGTTATTTTAAACAATTTTTATTTAAAATAAACGAGTGTTCGTGCGCTCAGCATAACAGTACAGTAATGATTGTGCACAG